>VYZP01014251.1:51848-66969 GCA_013400635.1 Hypocryptadius cinnamomeus
ACCCCGCCCCACCGGCGATCGGCGCCCGTTCGCTCCGCCGAGCCCCGCGCGGGGGTGGCGGCGGCCGGATCTGGCGGTGGTCGCGGCCGGGGCGGTGGCTGCCCGCGGCCCGTGCCGGGAAGGTGGATCCTCGGCGCGCTGGAGCGGGTCCAGCGGCACCCCGGGGCTGGGCACCGGCGGCTGCTGAGTCAGAGCCGCCCGAAATCCCCGTCCCGCTCATTGCCCGGTGGCCCGGACAGGGGTCCCGGCTGACCGCAGCCTGCCCTCCGCCCCGCTGCCCGTGCCTGGGCGGCACACACCGCTGCCAGGGGTGCCCGGAGAGAGGCACTGCCCGGCTCTGGCGGTGCCGGGCACGGGGCTGGCTCCCAGACCCGCTCCGGTGCCCGTAGAACCGCGAGTCCGTGGGCAGCGAGCGCTCGCCGGGCGCTGGACTCGTCCCACGCCGCCCCGGTGTGACCCCGGCAGCAGCAGCAGCGTGGAGTATAGATGTTTCCAAGCGCCGAATCTATGGATCAGGAAGGCTGTTCCAAAGGGAGTTGGGATCTATAGAGCAGGAGAGCTGTTCTAAAGGATCGTTAATGGGCTCTGGGGGGAAACTGAGGCACAGCGTGCGATCTCTGCAGCCAGGACAGGGCTCGTTCCCCAGCCGGCCACGCTGTAAACAAATCTGTTTTGGACGCAGCTCCCTCGGAAACCGTGGAACGACTCCAGCTGAGGTTTAGCACCGAGGAGGATCAGTGTGTTTGGGGGTGCAGAGCGAGCCTGGCCTGAACCCCGATCCCCGGCTCCGTGCCCGGGCTGAGCGGCCGCGGGGCTCCCTCCCCGGCCCCCAGCGCCAGCCCCGCCGCCGCCGGCGTTGTGCTGACCGTGCCGGTCGCGGTCGCTCCCTTTGTTCGCTTTGCGTTTTGTCCTGAGCACAAACAGCCGCCCAGGGCCCCCCGAGCCGGCCGGGCGGGCTCCGGGCCCCCGGCAGGTAGGGAGCCGTGGGAAGTCTGCCTGCTAACTTCCCGTCCACCCCAGCGAAACCGCAGGAATCCGGAGCCCGGCGCAGGTCGGGAGGTCTGCTCAGCCCCGGTATCCTGTGGCAGCCCGGCCAGACCCTGCTGCAGAGAGACAGAGCCAGGGCCAGCGAGGAGATAACCTTTCTCCCCGGAAAAGTCCCCTCCTGGCCCTGCAGAGCCGCGGGCTGGTTCGTGGCCCCGGAGCTGGAGGATTTATGGCCCTGTGCGTGTTCTGGCGTGTCCTGCCAGCGGTTCCTTGCTGAACTCTGGCTACCTCCTGGCTCTTGGCAGTCCCTCCGGGAGCGCTTCTCTGCTTTTGGCACTGTCAGTGAGTTCCCAGCCCGGTGCTGATCCGTGTGCCGAGAGCCCTGGTGGGAGCCAAGCTTCCCCTCCCTCCCCATGTGCCATCTCTCCATCCCCGGCTCTGGAGCTCGCCGCCAGTGCCTTTTCCACTTCCAGATGCCGCTCGGTGCATCCCAGGGTTGCTCTGCAGCGGCGTCCCGATGCCAGGGACAGGACCAGACCTGTCACCGCGCCGGGGTGGGGGCGGTCACCGGGCGCCGGGGCTGCCAGCACCGACAGCTCCGCCTGCCCCCAGGCCCTGGGAAGACTCTGGGGAGCCGAACCGAGGGTGTGACAGCGGCTGGGTCCCCTCCTGGGCCGGCGGTGGCGGGGTGTGATCCGTGCCCTGTCTCCGGCTGCTGTCTGCCAGGCTCCAACATCAAAGGATCAAAGGATCCCCGAGGGGCAGCGCACCCCAAAGTGGGGCTGAGCAGGCGGGGTGGCCTCCCTGTCCCGTGTGTGGGTTCTCCCTGGCCCTGGGCAGTGTGGGGGACCCGACCGGTCCAGCACAGCCCCTGCCCCAGCGCCGGGCAGGGCGGGGAGAGCATCCTCTGATCTCGGGGTGCTGCCTGGGGGGCTCTGCATGGGGAAGCCGGGGAGCTCGTTTGGAGCCGGCTGGGCCGGCCAGGATGCTTTCCCAGCTTGGCTTTCCCAGCCTGTGAGCGGGAAGAGCTGGGGGCAGGATGGGGAATGTGGCTGGACTTGGCGTTTCTCCTGTGTGCGCTCACTCACTGGCCTCCTTCTCTGAGCCACTTTCACTCTGGTCCCCACGGGTGACTGATGCTGGGCAGGATGAGATGGAGAGGATGGAGGGGGGGTCTCGTGGGAAGCCTGCACCATCAGGGCACGTGGGCCTGGCCAGGGCTGTCCCAGTTCTGTGCTGGCTGCGCTGTCCTACAAGCAGACATTCATTTACAGGGACAATTGTGTCCCTGGGCACCTCAGGTTCTCACTCCTCGGAGCCCGTGATCCCACAGGGCTCAGAGGGCAGGTGGGAGGCAGCACAGGGCTGTCAGTACAAGTTATCCCTCTTGTCCTCGACCCGTGTGTGCAGGCACTGTCCCCTCCCCTTGCCCCAAAGCCCTGCTGGGGCTTGGCTCTGCTCTGGGCAGCGCTGCCAGGTGCCTGCAAAGTCTCTCGGGTTACCAGCAGCTTCCCCTGGTAGGTAGCTGGAAAGGCCAGCGATGCCTCCCTGGCCTGGTTTCCTTTGTGAAAGCGCCGGCAGCGGGAATGTCACAGGATCTGCTCTCCCCAAGCGAGAGGAGGAGAAAAGGGCTCTGTGTCCAGCTCCCCGGGCCGGGCTGTGTGGGCAGCACTGTCCATCTGTGCTGCCATCGCCTCTCGGGGCGAGCTGGGAGCGAAACATCGAGGGATGGGGGGAGATTTTGGCTGCTGTGAAGAGGCTCCGTGGGCTGGAGCGTTTAGGGGAGGGGGCCACGGTGCTGCTGTGGAGGCTGTGAGGGTGATGGAGCGCTGCTGGCCCGGCTGGGACCGCTCCAACCTCCCGGTGGCCCCTTTGCAGCGGCTTGCAAAGTATCTCACAAATGCTGAACTTGGCCCCGAAATCTAAATACAAGGGAGGGACAGTCCCCAGATGGCCTAAATCAGCAGCACGGTTGCCTGGCCCAGCTGGGGAGCTCGCCGGGAGTGTTTGTTTTATGGAAAACCAGAGGCTGCAGGAATGCTGGCCTGGAAGGAGACCTTGGAAGGGGAAAGCGTTCGTGCCACGCACACGCGCCCGGCCGGGCGTGCGGGAGATCCCAGCGAGCTGCTCCTCTGGGCTGGGATGGGCTGAGGGGGAAGGAATTCCCCTGGCTCCTGCTTTGAGGTGCAGGGAAGGAGGTGTGGCTCCTTGGTGGCTTCTCCAGCTGCTGGGGGTGAACTGGGGGCTCCCCGGCCGGTCCCCCATGTGCCATCATCCCCCCGGGTGGCCCTGGGGGCTCAGGCTGTGCCTCTCTGGGCTGGTGGGGTGCTGCACAGGGAGTGTGGCCATGTGCCACCAGTGCCGTGCCACGGGGCACTCCTGGCCTGGCCGGGCCCATCCGGGAGCCATCATGGGAGGGTTGGGCAAGGGACTTTGCCCCAGCGTGGGGCCAGAGTCCACCCTGCCCGGCCAAGCCTGCCTGCGGTCCTGCTGCTCCTGCGGGGGACAGCGGGGTGTCACAGCGTGGCTGTGGGGAGGGAAGGGGGTGGAGGTGTCCCCTGGTCATGCTGGCAGTGTGGGGTGGGTGCTGTGGCTCCTGGTGGTGCCATCGCCGCCCTGGGGCTGGGTGGGCACTGGTGGGGACGTGGCCCCCGCCCCACGGCTCGCTCCGAGGCCACACGTCCGTCCCTTCCCCGTGCGTGTCATGGGGCGCGGTGTCGCAGGCGGTGCCCGGAGGGAGGAAGAGGGCGGCCACGAGCCCTTCCTCCCCGGCAGCCTCTCCCGGGACCACCTGGGGCTGCCTGGCGCCACGGGATGCGGGGACACGGTCGCTGTCCTTGTCCCCTCCTGCGTGGGCGCTGGGTTGGACGGGTCGGTTGCTGGCCCCGAGGTGGCCGAGGGAAGGAGTAACGTGCCCGGTTGTGCCCGTTGCCATTGTGGTCGGACAGAGCCCTCGTCATTTCTGTCACCTCTGAGTCACAGCGGTGACCACGAGACGGCTGGGGAGGGTGGGGATGTTCACACATGGACTCGGCTCCGAGGGGCAGCACGGAGGGTTTTGGGGGGCTCCAGGGCGGCAGCAAAGCAGTGTCCCCACGTCCCCATCCTGCCAAGCATGAAGGGGTCCCCATCCTGGTCCCCCCGTCCCCCTGCTCGGCTGGCGGTGCCTCCCGGGGGCTCTACGCCCTCCTCACACACTTCCTGCCGTCTGTTTCCAATTCCTCCTGGCGTCTGCTCCTCCCCGCTTTCTTCCAATTAGAAAAAAAAAAAATCCCAGGCATCTTCTCAGCGTGCTGCTCGCAGCGGCTGGAGCTGCTGTGCCCTGCACGGGGAGGGGAGAGAGGGTGCCCGTGGTGCCCTGCATCTCTTGTGGTGCCCATTGATGTGGGGCACAGAGTCAGGGATCATCCTGAGGGATTTCTGTGCCCAGGTCTTTCTCCTGAGGGTCTCTCTGCTCCGGGGGTGGGTCTGGGGAGCTCAGAGGAGTCTGAGAATGTGTCCCATGTGGAATGATGCCCTGCATGGAGCCAATTTGCAGCTTGGTGGGATGAAATCTGGTGCCCCACCCACATCCTCGAAGCCTGACCATGTCCCTCCCTCCTCTCCCCTAGGAGTGACCCATCCGTGACGCCGGTGGGATCCCGGCTGCGCAGCCCCATCTGTGAGCACCGGACACGGGACCCAGCGTGGCACAGCCTCCCCTGGGTGCCACCATGCCGATCCTCAAGCAGCTCGTGTCCAACTCGGCGCACTCCAAGCGCCGCTCGCGGGCCGACCTGACGGCCGAGATGATCAGCGCGCCCCTGGGGGACTTCCGCCACACCATGCACGTGGGACGCGCCGGCGACGCCTTCGGGGACACCTCCTTCCTCACCAGCAAGGCCGGGGAGCCGGTGCCGGAGGCGGGAGAGGAGCCGGGCGCCTCCAAGCCCAGCCTGCTGTCCCGCCGCTTCCGCAGCAGCAAGCGCTCGCAGTCGGTGACGCGCGGGGACCGGCGGGACATGCTGGGCTCGCTGCGCGACTCGGCGCTCTTCGTCAAGAACGCCGTGTCCCTGCCCCAGCTCAACGAGAAGGACGTGGACAGGAGCGCGGGGCAGCTGCCCAAGAGCCTCTCCTCCAGCCCCGTGAAGAAGCTGCCCGAGGAGGGGAGCCCCGAAGAGCAGCAGCGCCCCAACGGCGCGGCCGCGGGGCCGCTGAGCCCCGGCTTGGACGAGCGCGACTTCGGGGACATCACAGAGCTGCCCGTGGTGGTGGCCAAGGGCGGCGCGGGCTTGAAGCACGCCGAGTCCATCATGTCCTTCCACATCGACCTGGGGCCCTCCATGCTCGGGGATGTGCTGAGCATCATGGATAAGGATCAGTGGGAGCAGGACGAAGATCCTGAGGCAGCAGAGAGCCGCGAGGAGGAGGAGGAGGAGGAGAAAGGGGAGCCTGCCCCACCTGGCTCCCCGCTGGCGGCCGTGGCGGCCCCGCCGAGCCAGAGCCCAGCCCGTGGCGCCGGTGGCCGCAGCCCCAGGGACAGCAGTCCAGTGTCCAGCTGCCCCTCGGGGCCCGAGGAGCGCAGCCCCGTCCCCAGGCCACCGAGCCAGCGGGGGGGACCCCTGAAACGCCCCGACAAGGAGTTCTCGTTCGCTGACGAAGATGACGATGAGATCCGGGTATAAAGGAGGCCGAGCCGAGGGTCTGGGTCTCACTGAGGTTGCTTGGACACAGGGCTGAACACCCCAACTGGTGGCACTGGGGAAGACTCGACTCCTGCCTCGTTCCCTGTCTGTGCTGCAGCAGGACAGCGCTCTGCTCCCGGGGCCGAGGCCGTTCCTGACAGCCCCCAGACAGCTCCAGCACTTCCTGGGAGGGGGAAGCAGACTCGATTTCGGTTCTTTCTGTTGGACTTTGGATATTAGCTCCTTTCTCCTGCCCCCCTGCCCGTGTAAAGTGGTTTAGGATCCAACGAGACGAGCCTTTGGAGTTTTAGCCCTTTTAGTAATATATATATATTTTCCGCCGTACAGTTTTTACTGTTTTCTGATTTGTACTTACCCTTCTCTACTCTCTTTTGGTTTTAACTGAGGGAAGATTTCCCATGAGGAAGAACTTGGCTCTGGAGCTCAGAGGTGGCTTGGGACTATGGGCAGCTCCAGCTTCCTGGGCTTCTTGGGGACTTTCTGCAGACCAAGAGCCTCCCAGTGCCATGGCAGGTGCTCGCTCCCCATCCCTTGGATGGATGGATGGATGGATGGATGGATGGATGGATGGTTCCATCCCAGATGCTTGACCCTCCAACCAGCCTGGGGGTCACAGGGATGCTCCCAGCCAGCTCCAGGGATGCTGATGGACGTGTGGGTCTGCCCCCTGTGGGAGGAGCTCCTGGAAGCCACCGGAATCCCGGTGTCCTGTGGGGCCGGGCAGTGGCGGGAGTAGGCGGCTGGAACAGGAGGTTTTATACCGTGTATGTACAAATGCAAGGAATAAAAGGAAATGGTAGTGACTGCAGTGGCCTGAGTTCCTGAGGGGTGACACGCAGCGGGGACCCGCTGCTCAAGCAGGACCAGTGTCCCTGTGCTGCCACCAGCCCTGTCCTGCTGCCCCCACCCTGCTGCCCGTCCCTGGCTGCGCTCCTGGCTGCAGTGTGGGCACCTGCCATGGCCCAGCTTTCTCTGCCCGTTGCCTGAGGAAGCAGGAGAGCTCCTGCTGGCCGGATCTGGCTCGGGGCTGGGACCCTCGGGCCAGGCAGCTCCTGCCAAGGGCTGGCTCTGCCAACGCTGCCCTCTGCTCCCTCCAGCCTGGGAGGAGGGGATGGTGCTGGGGGGGCAGGACTGGCTGTCCCTGCTCCCACGGGCTGGGGGCCAAGGGGTGCCCTGGGGGTTCCCGGCCCTGTGGGGCTGCCATGGCCCTGGATGATCCAGGGTGAGCAGGAGTCACTCAGATCCCACAGCCAGCTTCCCACAGCTCAGCCACTGGGGAAATGGGGCTCTGCCAGTGCTGGGAGTGACTTCCCCCTCCAGCCCCTTGGATGGAGCTGGGCTGAGATGGGGCAAAGTGCCAGGAAAGGCCCCACAGCCTTTCCCTGAGCACCGGCCTCCTCACTGGAGAGAGGGAATGATTTATCCCCCAAACATCTCCCAGCCCTGGGAGGGGCTGGATGCCCCTGTCCACCCAAATGGATCTCCCTGGAGAAGCCAGGGGAGCGGGCAAATGCTGTGCCACAGTGAGGACACAATGGGGTCCTGTCCTGTCACCCTGGGCAGGGGACATTGGGCCATTGTCTGGGACAGGGAGAACAACAGCAGCTGCAGCTGGAGGCTCTGAGCTCAGCAGGCTGCCTCTGCCCTGGTCACCGTGCCCCCCTGCCCTGTGCCAGGGTCCCATGTCCCATCCCCTGAGCCAATGATCCTGGTCACTGTCACCTGGGAGGTCACCAGGCTGCTGGGGGACAACTGGCTCCTCTTGTCCCTTAGGGGTGCCCTGGCACAAAGCAGCGAGGTTTGGTCCCTGGGCTTTGCCCGCTTTGTTCCCCGGGGCTGTGGGGTGGGGAGAAGCCCTGGGGTGACACTTCACGGGCCGCCTGCCACTGTCACTTGGCCACTCTGATCTTTGTGACGCCTGTCGGCTCCAGGCTCGGGCTAGGCAGCGCCGCGGTGATCGAGCTGATGGGGCAGAAAGTGCGAGCGGGGCTGCTGAGCACAGCCGGGACACGGCCCCGCTCCCCGGGACAGGGGCAGTCTGCAACACTGGGAGGGAGCAGGGACAGGGACAGTGCCACGTGCCCTGGGCTGGTGGGGAGTGACACCGGCACTGCCAATACCCGGCCAGCACCGGCAGCAAGCAGCGAGGCTGCACCCCCGGCCTCCCCAAAGCCCTCAGTGCCATCTGTCACAGCCCCGGGGTGGCACCCGGGCTGTCCCTCAGGGCTGAGGGGTGCCCAGCACCCTGCAGCACCCACGGGCAGCGCTGTGACACTGCTGCTCCAGTGCTTTGATGGCAAGTGACAGAATGGGAGCAGGGCTCCATGGGCCGTGTCAGCCCGGGGCGCCGCGGGCGCTGAGCGTGGCCGCGGGACCGAGCAAGGATGGAGCGTTGGGATAAATCCAGGGGCTCTGCTCCAGGTGGGCTCCAGGAAACCCACGGAGCCTTGGTCATGCCCAGAATGTGCCACTGGAGCCTGGCAGCCATGAAAGCCCCATAGCAGGGATGGAAGGGGCTGCTGGGCAGCCCAGTGGAAGTGTCCCTGCCTGTGGATGGAACTCTAAGGAGCTCCAGGGAGGGCTCCAGAAGGGCTCTAAGGGGCATTCCACAAGAAACCATTCCATGATTTGTTGGGATGCGAGGTGTGACCCCTTCCAGGAGCCCAGGGATGTGGGTCTGTCTTGCCAAGCAGGCCTGGGGCTGGGGCTGCTGTGCCCAGAGCACACCAAAACACACCCAGCATCTGCCCCGTGCTATTGGAATGCTCAATCCCAGCACTCCAGACACATTTGTCTCCATGTAAGGCCTCGAAGTGAGGGGTTAACCCAGCTCCCAGGCAGCCCCAGCCGGGTTTGCTGCAGGAGAAGCAGATGTGGGAGCGGGGAGGCTGAGAGGGGCTGCCTGGGGCCTGGGGCTGAGCTCCCCAGCTGCGGCACCAGGCAATCAGGGCTGCAAATTGGGATCAGATGTGGGCAACTCCCCCCTTTAAATGCAGCACTCCAGGGCTGCTTGGGCTGGTTCTGCTCTGCTTGGGGAGGAGGAGGAGAAAGAGGAGGGCTTTGCTGGGGCCTGGGGTGGCTGCAGGGACCTCCAGGGTGTGGTGCTCCCTTTGGAGAGCTGTGTTTTCCTTGGGGAGTGCCTCTGCCTCTTCCCTTGCCTCTTCCCCTTCCCCTGCCGGGCTGGAGCGGGCTCTTCCCGCAGCAGGGATGATGCAGGAGCTGGTGGCTGGCGTGGAGAAGATCAGGTTTGACTCGGAGGCTGATGTGGAAGAGCTCAGAGCTCGGCCCCTGTCCTTGCCGGGGGTGGACAGTAAGTTGGGGACAGGGCTGTGGCGGTTTTGGAGGGTGGTGGGGCTGCAGGAGCTTTTGGGGTTCTCTTGCTGCCCTCCCACAACACCTGGGTGGTTTTTGTCCTGGCTCTGGGCATTGCTCCCTCAGGGATGCAGCTGGCAAAGCTGTCGGGGAGCTGCCAGGGTCCCCAGTGTCCCCACGGGGACAGCACTGGGGGTTGCAGGTGAAGCCCTCCCCACACTGGGGCTGGGGCAGTGGGGACAGGCTGGCTGTGACAGGGCTGTCCCAGGTGTGCAGGGGCACTGGGGACAGGCTGGCTGTGACAGGGCTGTCCCAGGTGTGCAGGGGCGCTGGGGACAGGCTGGCTGTGACAGGGCTGTCCCAGGTGTGCAGGGGCGCTGGGGACAGGCTGGCTGTGACAGGGCTGTCCCAGGTGTGCAGGGGCGCTGGGGACAGGCTGGCTGTGACAGGGCTGTCCCAGGTGTGCAGGGGCACTGGGGACAGGCTGGCTGTGACAGGGCTGTCCCAGGTGTACAGGGGCACTGGGGACAGGCTGGCTGTGACAGGGCTGTCCCAGGTGTACAGGGGCACTGGGGACAGGCTGGCTGTGACAGGGCTGTCCCAGGTGTGCAGGGCCACCCCCGGCCCGGCGGGGCCAAGCCCGCGGTGTGCAAGCATTGGCTGCGAGGGCTCTGCAAGAGGGGCGAAGGCTGCGACTTCCTGCACGACTACGATGCCACCAGGGTGCCCGAGTGCTATTTCTACTCCAAGTTCGGTAGGTGCGGGGCTGGGCATCCCAGCGAGCCTCTTCCCACCCCTCTCTCATCCCTCGGGGCCGGCCTCGAGCGAGCGGCTGATGCCACCTCCTGACTGCGGGAAGAAGTGCCACTGTCACGCAGTCAGGGTCACTGTCCCCCTCCCCACCCCAGCCAAACCTGGCTGTTCCCAGGGCACCCCAATTCCTTTCATCCAGCCCATGCGAGTAAGCATTGTCCCGAATGTCCCCCGCTTTGCTCCCGCAGGCGAGTGCAGCAACAAGGACTGTCCCTTCCTGCACGTCGGTGCCACCGCCAGCACCGTGGGCTGTCCCTGGTACGACCGTGGCTTCTGCTGGCACGGTGAGCTGGGGCAGGGCCAGGGCAGGGGGTGCCCAGGGGGTGGGATTTGGGCTCGGGGCTGCAGGGAGAGCAGAGCTCCCCAGTCCCGTGTCCCTGTGAGTGTCCCCTCTGCCTGGCAGGTCCCCTGTGCAAGTACAAGCACACGAGGAGGGTGATGTGCGTCAACTACCTGGTGGGCTTCTGCCCGGAGGGACCCAAGTGCAAATTCGTGCAGTACGTACTGGGGGGCTTGCAATGTGGTGGTGGGGGGTAAAATCCCCTCTCTGAGGCGGCTGTGGCCCTTGCAGGGTCAGGGACAAGGACACAAAGGGTCTGAATTAACCAAACCCCACACCCGAGCTGTGCTGCTGATGGCAGGGGACAGCCCTGGTCCCCATGGAGGTGCCTGCAGCAGTCCCAGGACACTTCTGAGGGGCTGTGGGAGCCTCAGGGGGGTCTGGGGACAGCCCTGGTCCCCATGGGGGTGCCTGTATCAGCTCCAGGACATCCCTGAGGGGCTGTGGGAGCCTCAGGAGGGGTCTGGGGACAGCCCTGGTCCCCATGGAAGTGCCTGTAGCAGTCCCAGGACATTCCTGAGGGGCTGTGGGAGCCTCAGGGGTGTCTGGGGACAGCCCTGGTCCCCATGGGGGTGCCTGTATCAGCCCCAGGACACTTCTGAGGGGCTGTGGGAGCCTCAGGAGGGTCTGGGGACACCCCAGGGAGTAACTGCCTGTCCTCTGTGTTCCCTCCAGCCTGAAGGCCGGGCTGATGACGAGCAGCACAGACCCATCCAAGGTGAAGCTGCTGTCCCTGTGCCCACGGGGGTGATGCCCCAGCTGCCCCCCCCAGCTCCTGTGGGGCAGCAGCTGCCAACTGCCCCCTTTCCCCCCAGGAAGCTGGATGTCCATGGGGGCTGGTACAGCAGGATCTGCCTGCTGCAGAGAGGGGAGGTGAGCATGTGCCACCCAAGCAGCCACCTCCACGTGGCACTCAGCACCTGGCAGCTCATCTGTGGGACACCAGTGGCTGCCCCCCGAGCCCTCAGAGCCTGCTGGAAGGAGAAACCTGCTCCAAGGTGAGAGATTTTGGGGAATGGGAGGGCTGGGAGCAGTGGTCTCTCACCTTGGAGGGAGGATGAGGGGCAGCAGGTGCTGTGGGGATTCTCAGAGTGCTCCCAAACAGCCTCTCTGACTGGAAATGTGTCTTTTCCTTGTGGTATTTGGCCCTGTCCCCTTGGAGCTGGGGTGGGAACCAGCAGGGGAAGGGATTTCAGTGATGAGAACCCTGGGAACAACAAATCCCTCTGGCTCAGAGGTTTGGTGTGGTTGGAACTCTCGGGGTGCTGTTTCCACAATCCCATTCCTTTGGAAATGGGGTCAAAACGAACACATGGGGACATGGCAGGGGTTGATCCAGCACAAACCCCTTCCCTGTGCCCCCAGAGCGGATCAGCCAGTCCCTGTGCCAGCCAGAGCAGGAGGAATCAGCTGGAAATGCTGCTGGGAAAGTGACTCCAGTGCTCCACATGGCCATGGGGACGAGGACACCACGGGACACCATGGACACGGCACCGGGGCAGCTGCTGGGCTGGGAAAGCCAGCAGGGTTTGCCCAGCACCAGCTCACAGCTGGCACAGGCAGCACAGAAATCACTTCATGCAATGAAAATCAGGACTTGCCACAGCTGGCTGCTCCCCCTGGCACTGCTGGCTGTGGGCAGGCTGGGGCAGCAGCAGCATTCCCAAGGTTGGAAGGGGTGCAGGACTGGCTGGGGCCAGGATCCTGGGCACAGGGGTGAGGATGTGCTCATCCCTTGGGAAGGGGGCACAAAGCACCACGTTTGAGATCACAACCCTAGCAGGAAAGGAAAATGCACACAGGTTTTTATTGCTGGTGAGAGAGTTTTTGGTGCAACACCTCTGTCACAGCACTACTGCACTCTGCAGAATAAAGAGCTCAGACTTTTAATTCTTGGCTCTTTTTTTTGCCCTTCATGCCTGCAACATGAGCAACCCTTTCCCAGACATGTCTGGGAATGGCAGGCTCCAACTAGCACTCCTGACTGTCCTGGTTTGCCTGCTGCAGGCACGGGTTTGCCCTTTGGGCACAACAGCTCATCCCGTGGATTTTTCTTCCCCAGAATTAGGGTGTTGTGGTCTGAGCTGCTGCTCCAGTGCCTTCACACAGGTCCTGGCCAGTCCCACCAGTACAAGGGGTGAGTACAAACTGGGCTGGGCCAGGCAGAGCTCTGAATTTAAAGGGAATGGTTCTTGGGGTTGAAGTCCACTCAGCTACAGCAGAATTGTCAAATAATCTCTAATGA
Source organism: Hypocryptadius cinnamomeus (assembly GCA_013400635.1). Classification (NCBI taxonomy): domain Eukaryota; kingdom Metazoa; phylum Chordata; class Aves; order Passeriformes; family Zosteropidae; genus Hypocryptadius; species Hypocryptadius cinnamomeus. The sequence goes on from VYZP01014251.1 coordinate 64,231, forward strand.
CAGCTCAGGACAAGGTGTTGTGCCCTGTCCCAAACAAGGCATCTGGGACTCTGCAGCCTCCAGGAGCTCTCCTGCCCCCACAGATCTCTCAGGTGCCTCTAATGCTTTCTCATTTCACTACTAAAAGCTGCCTGACCACAGAGGGGTGACCACAGGGCTGTCCCTGTCACCTCTCTGCCACACAAGCCGACCTGCAGAGGGGCTCCTCCTCAGCTCCAGCCCCAGCCAGGCCCCTGCTGCTGGGAATTCCTGCTGGGATCCTGCTCCTGGGTGCTCTGCTGCCTCCCCAAGAGCTGTGGTTGTGCCTTGGGTGCTGCTCCAGCTCCTTCAGTGGTATTTTCGCCAGCGGTGCCGCTCTGGAAGAACAGGGAGGAAATCATTCCAGGGGACGTATGGGGGCTCCAGCCCAAGTGCAGCTTCTCTGTTTCTGTGCTGCCAGGGGGAACCACCCAAACACCAGCAAATCCCTTGTCATCTGTCAGGAAAAGCAGCTCCTGTTGGAACTTCTCCTCCCTCTGCCCTGTGTGGGCTTTTCCAAGTGCTCCTGACCATCCTGGAGCTCTCCAGGGAGAAGCTGTGAGTCAGCAGCTGCTATCAGCACTTTAAATAACCAAATTCCTCTGCCCACCTAGAGAATCCTGCTCTCTGAGCTCTGGTATTAAGTCTTAAATGGGGAGTATTTAAATAATTTAATTATTTAAATTATTCCAGAGCTTTAATTAACAGGGATGCTAAACAGTCTTTCCAAGTGCTGCAAAAGGAAGAATTCCTGAAATAGGAAGTCTTACTGAAGTGCTGGTAGTTCCAGCCATAGCTGAGCAGGCAGTACCCAGCCAGGAGCATGGAGATTCCAGCAGGTCCCCCCTGCTTCACGTGGATGTACTTGGCACAATAACTGCTCCAGGCTGTTGGAAGAGAAAGGAGAAGGATAAATCATGGGCTAGTCTTGGGAATTCACTGCTTCCCTGCAACTTTACAGAGCCGAAATGTTGGGGATGTTTGTTTATTCCCAGTGCCAGAGGGCAGGGATAGATGGGATGATGGATGGGAAGGAATTGCTCCTTGTGAGGGTGTAAGGCCCTGGCACAGGTGCCCAGAGGAGCTGTGCCTGCCCCTGGATCCCTGGCAGTGTCCCAGGCCAGGCTGGATGGGGTTTGGAGCCACCTGGGACAGTGGAAGGCAGGGAATGGCACTGGATCACCTTTATGGTCCCTCCCAGAGCCTCCCATCGCTCCATGATTTGTGCTTTGCAAAGATCCAGGCTGGCTACTTGGCCCAGCAAAGTAAATCAGGGAAGAGGGATGGACCTGCCCCAAAAGCCAGGAATTCTCACCTCTCTGCACTGCTCCCAGCAGCCCCTGGGGAGAGAAGCTGCAGGTTCTGATCCAGGTGTGCAGCTCGCCCAGCCTCACCTCCATCAGGGGCCTCTCGGAGAGGGGACCTGCAGGTGACACAGCTTGGTCACAGCGAGGGGTCTGTGCTGCCAGGGGAGCAGGGATGGGATGGGATGTGCTGTTTGGGCTGGGAAAAGGAGAGGGAATCACCTCTCCCCCGAAGTTTGGGCTCCATCAGCCCAAGACTCTGTAAAAACATCACCCATTGGCTTTGCAGGCTGGAGGAGGGCCAGTTCAACCTCCTTGGATTCTCCTGGATCCCTCCCTGGGCAAGCCCAGCATTCCCTACTTTTCCTCTCTCATTCCCTACTTTTCCTCTCCCACTCCCTACGCCTCCTCTCTCATTCCCTACTTTTCCTCTCGCATTCCCTACCCTCCTCTCCCATTCCAGCTGCCATTCCAGCACATCCCAGCAGGGAGACTCTCGTTACCTTGTTGCCCCCGTGCCAAGCCACCCTTGGGCGTCTCCACCGTGATCCTCACATCCTCGTGGAAGCGATTCCCTGGAAAAATCCTCAGCCCTCCCGACTCGGGATACAGGTCTGGAAACCACTCCAAGCCCGTGGCGCGGGCCCTGGCGCTGCTGCCCGAGCAGCTGGGCTGGGTTTGGGGCGTGCGGAGCAGAGCCAGCCCCGGGGCTCTGCCCGGCCTCAGGACGGGCTCGGCCACTGCCTCCCCCCGCAGGCTGAGCTCATTTCTGGGTGTCCCCGTGCCGGGACCTCCGAGCGCCTCGGCCGGTGCCAGGGGGAGGATCTGGGGGTGCAAAGCACACGCGGGGGGTTCAGAGCCCACCGCAGCTTCCAGCTGCACCCGCTCCCCTCCTGCCCTGGGTTTGTCTCCTCCCTCCTGCTGGCCCAGGTCACCGGGGCTGTTTCCGCTCTCAGCGGGCTCTTGCAGCGTCTTTGTTGCCTTTAAAGTGCTTTTTTCTCCCTTGGAGCTGCCGGTCCCGCTCCCCGCGGCTCCCTGGCTCCGCGGCTCCTCGCTCTTGGGTTTTGGGGCGGTTTTGCGGGCAGCGGGGCCGGGCTCCGTCCCGTCCCCGCGGCTCCGCGGCTCCTTCTCCCGGACCAGCCTGGCTCGGTGCCTCTCGATCACCACCCTCACCCCTTTCCGCAGCTGCCGGGGCACATCCGCCACCTCCTCGGGGTGCAGGTCCAGGCTGCGGGCCACGTCCCGCACGGCGCGGGAGCTGCTCCCGGGGGCCGGCCGGGGACGCGGCGCTGGGCTCGGCTCTGCGGCGCTGCCGGTGGCGGCGGAGGGCTGAGGGCTCGATGCCGGTGCGCTGCCAGAGCTCGGGACGGGCCGCGAGGCGCTGCCGGGGGCCGGTCGGGGGCTGGCTGCCGGTGCT
>VYZP01014251.1:66976-90699 GCA_013400635.1 Hypocryptadius cinnamomeus
GAGGGGGCTCGGCCGCTCGGAGCGGCGCCGCGCGGGGAGGGGGTTACGGGAGGGGAGAGAGGCCCCCGAGCGCTGGGAGGGTTAAATGGGGCTGCGGGGTGCGGGGGGGAGGAAGCAGAGGGATGGTGGAGCCGGGTGGGAGCTGGGAGGCTGTGGGGGTTCGTGGAGTCGGGGAATGGGGTGGAAGGGACCCCAAAGCCCGTCCCACGCCACCCCTGCCACGGGCACGGACACCTTCCATAGCCCGGGGTGCCCCAAGCCCCGTCCGCGCTGCCGAGGTCGCTGCAGGTGTCGGGGAAAGGACAGATCCAGGGGCAGAGATGGGGGAAGGGAGGGATATCCCTTCCCCAGAGCGCGTTCCCGGACAGATGGACAGCGTTTGGAGCCTGCCGTCCCAGCGATGGGGAGCAGGGAGGCAGCTCCGGGCTGTAGGCGTGGGCCAAACCCTGGCAGCTGAGGCTGCTGCACGGAAAGGAGCCGGTTATAAATACCTCCCTCGAGTCTGTTTTGACTCATTCGAGCACGGATTAATTTTAGGCTCACCAAAACAGCTCCATCCCGTGTTTTTTTGGAGGCTGCTGAGATCCTGGCTGACTTGTCGTGTTTGTAGGGTGGGGAGGAATCGTTTGATGTTTGTGTGGGAATTCTGGGGTGCTGCTGGGGAGCAGCTGCTGTGTTGGTGGCACAGAATCACACCGTGGGTTGGAAGTGACCTTCAGTCTCATCCAGTGCCACCCCCTGCCATGGGCAGGGACACCTCCCACTGTCCCAGGTTGTTCCAGGTCCTGTCCAGCCTGGTATTTGAGGTGTTCCCTTGATCTCCTCTAATCTGGGAATATCAGCACCGCCCCCACCCCACTGTCCTCCTCCAAACTCTGCACAGATTTGGATAAAAATGAGGTTAAAACCTGTACCCACCATGCCAGACAGTGCAAGGTGCCAAGAGAGGGTGGCAGGTACATCAGAAACGGGGCAGAGTTTGTTTTCCACCAGGTGTTTCCTTATTTCCACGTGGGAGATGTGATTGTTTTGGGGTGTGACTCCAAACACTGGCAGAGGGGAGAGGCTGAAGAGCTGCTGTGGGGTGGTGTGAGCAGGTGAATAATTGAAGATGTGATCAGTGCCACTCGTCCCAGGGCTGTCCCCAGCCTGTCAGGTGTCACTCTGAGCCCAGGGATTATTTTTACATCTGCAAGGCTGGCAGTTGTTAAATGAGTTTATTTAGAAGGACGGCTTTAATTCACATCCCTTAAACTGATAGGAAGCATCTTGTGAGGAGCAGGATCCTTTTCTCTGTGCCCTCAGGCTGAAGGGGGAATGTGAGAGCCCACAGCACCTCAGGGGGCTGGAGACATCCTGCACTGATTTATCAGGTGTCCCTGCCCTTTCTGGGTGCCTTCAGAGCACAAAGCAGGGGTGCATCAGTGAGCTGATCACTTCTTCTCCCCCGCAGGAAGAGGAGGAGGAATGGCAATGAAGATGATGGTCACGTTCCCCAGACCAAACGTAGCACCAGGAGCACTGTCCTGCAGGACTCGTGGGACACTGAGGTGAGAGCCTTCCCAGGCAAATCCAGGCTGCATTTCAGCAGCAGCTGCAATATCCTCTGCAAATTTTTTCATTTTTATTTCACAGTTTTGTGTTTGAGGTCGTGAGGTTTGGCTTGGTGACATCAGAGATTGAAATGAGTTTGGAAATCAGCATTTCCAGTGAGCCTGCTTATCCCTGGCTTGAATATTTCTGGGGAGAAATTTCAAATCCTGCCTTGCAGCACCCAGGGAACAAATTTCCAGCTTTTTGGTTTTGCTGTGTGGGCTGAGCTGTGCCCAGAGCTGAGGGTGGACGTGTCCCTGTGCTCATGCCTGACCATCAACTTTGCCTTTCCTCACAGTGAGGTGATTATTTGTGGGAGAAAGACAAAACACATTCCAGGCAGGCCTTATCTGATGTGCAAAAAATGCTCTGATAGAGCTGCTCAGTTTGAGCAAGACTTGTTCACAGCTAAAACAAACTCAAAACTCATATATTCATATATTTTTCTTATGTTTTCCTTTTTTTTTTTTTTTTTCTGGATGTGGGATAAACTCTGTTGTTTTCTTACCCCTCACCAGACAGGTGTTCTCTTAGTGCAATTTGAGATTTCTTTTCTTAAAAAAACCCAAAAAATTGCTGATTTCCCAACTGCTGCCAGGTTTTCTGAGATGTCACCTGGGTGAATCGCCTGAAAATTCACTGTGAGCAACGTCCCTGTGTTGTAAAACATTCATGGAAAAGAGGGTGCAGAGCACAGGCTCCCTCTCTGAAGTTAATGAAATTAATTTCTTTGAAGGTTTTGGAAATATCCTTGGTGTTTCAGAGCCTCCTCACTTTGAAGGTGGATTGTAATGAGCAATTACAGTCTGAATTATTACGGAATTAACTCAATTATTCAACTGTTAATTGCACTTTGCAGAAGATATTTAGTTGCTGTGTAACTTGGAGCTCTTTTATAATCTGGAGATGGTTTCAGATGGATATTTCTACATTCCTGCTGTGAGGGAGACTCTCTTAACCTGAACAAGTAGCTGGAAATGCTCTGAGAGCTGCTGTCCATCACAAAGGAATCCTCTGGGGTGAAAACTGCCCTGTGCTGCTGTTTTCAGGAGGGAGACTTTGCATTTTGGGGTGTGCTGGGGAGGGGCAGCCTGGTTTGTTGCCAGCTGACCCTGAATCACTTGTCCAACAGGTCAGAGCCCTCCGTGTGTGTAGGGTAGTGAGAGGCTAAAGCAGCTTTGTGGCGGGAGGAGGACGGATTTAGTGTGGAACAAGGGATTGAAGTAGGAGTAATGAAATTAAGGATATGAGGAAAACCCCCTGATGGTGAGTGGCAGCAGCACCTTTGCTTGGCGTGTGAGCACCTGGTGTTTGGGCAGAGCCACTAAAAGCAGGGCTGGCAGTGGCCACACACGAGGGGTGACATCAGCCCTGTGAGGGGACAGCACGGCCATGGCTGACCCAGGGCAAGGTCACCGCTCAGCCTAACAGAGACTCTGCTTCTTGCATGCACTTGCCTGGTAAAGTCTGGTTTTAACACTTTAAACCCTGCTGTGAGGCAGGGAGGAGCTCTCACTGCTGAGAATGTGGGCACAGCTTCCCAAACAGCCCCGTTCTCCGGGGAACAGAATTCCCAATGTTTTCTCCTGATGAATGGAGCTTTTTCTTTTTGTTTTTTTGGCTTTTCTTGTCAGATCCCTCAACTGAGCATGCCCAGAAATTCAAGCCACGAGATTAAATCTGTATTATTCCAACATTTGGTTAAGGACTTCCTGTGCCAAAGGGAGAAATCCTTGTGCTCATTGTGCACGAGTGCTTCCGATTGGAAAGCCTCAACCAGTTTGCAACACTTGCATTTAGTTTCCTGATACTTTGCTGTGTGCAGAGACACCTCTTGCTGGTTAAAAATCCCCACTGGTTTTGGGATATTGCCTGGGAAATGGGGAGTGGGAGCAATTTGTGACTTCCAAGAGCATGGGAGAGTCGCTTTTCATCGCAGGGCGTCACACACCTGCTTTTTGTGAAACATTACCCAAAGTCCTGATTCCTCTGGCCTGTTTTGGTTCAAACTGACTGTTCCCTCTTGCAGAGCGAGGCCTCTTTGAGAACACAACCTTAGGATGGCAATCAAGCAGCGTTTTTTTGCCAGAGTCTCTTCCCATTTTTTTGTCTTGCACGTTTTACTCTGGAGAATGAGGTGAAGGGAGGTTTTTCCTTAGTGGCAGTTCAAAGCTGGGCTGTTCTGTGATGTTACCCCTCAGTCCCTGACTTTGAGTCCTACTGCTCATCTGAATCACATCCAGTTCCAAAGGATTTGCTGTTTTCTCCCTCTGGATTGTCCTTTCATCCAGGACAGGCAGCACCCCTGACTTGCAGCTTTCACAGAATGGAAAGAGAGCCTCTTCAGTCTCCATCAGTGCTGCTTTTTGGCCAGCTGCTGTAAGGATGTGCCGTTCCTGGTGCTCCTGGAGAAGCCACTCACAGGTTACAGGCACCCTGAGGGTGACAGAAGCCTCTGCCCTGGGCTCAGTCCATGGCCAGGCACAGCCACGGGGCTGGAGCTCCAGCCAGGGTTAAACATTAGCGAGGCAGAGCCTTTGCCACAGAATTTTGCTTCCTGTTCAGCCTGTCCTCCCTTTTCCAGGAGCTCAGCTGTGTTGTTTGCCCTGTATTTGGTTAGAAATCCATTGCTTGTCCCCAGATCGAGCCAGGAGAAGTCGCAGTGGATCCTCCAAGGGGAATGCTGAGGTTCCCAGCTGTGCTCTGCAGCCTGGGGAATCACCAGTGCAAACCCTTTGCTCTCATTTTCCCAGGGAAGGAAGCGAGTCTGAGTGTTCTGGCTGACCCTTTCCTTCCTGAACAACTTCTGCAAACCCGAATTTCTCATAGTTCCTCTCTGTTCTGGGCAGGAGTGAAACACTGCTGGGTTCTTGGCAGAGATAAAATCAAAGTTCTTGTCCCCCCACTATCCAGGGAAGGGCTGCTCTTCAGTTCTAACTAAAACCAGATCGTGGCTCTGTTAAACTCCTCTTGGAAGATGTGGAGAGCAGCAGAGGCTGAGTGGCTCTTTCTCCAGTTCCTGTCCCGAGGGATTCTCCCAGATCTGCACATTTAACAGGACATTTGTTTGTTTTAAAACTTGAAGTGTGATGCTAAGGGTTAATGAGCCCAGTAAACCTTGAAGATGCCCTTTTGATAGCTAAAGTATTCATAAATATCAGTGGGCTGCTTTCCTTTGCCCCTGTAAAGCTTTGTTGATGCCTGTCTTGCTGACTTGATGACTTTAAGGATTCTTTTCTTGTCTGATTGTAGTCCAAATGCGTTACAGAATGTGCACCACAGCCTGGGGACACGGTAGGTGTTCCATGTGATGTGGGCAGTGATGAAGGGGTGCCAGTGCTAGTGAATCTTTGCCTTAGAGAACTGGAAATAAAGAGGGTCGGACAAACCCCATCTGTCACCAGCCTGAGGTGTCAGAAGCACGTCCCAGGACACGCTGCCAGCTTTGAGATGCACAAAATAATCACTACTAACAGCTGGAAAATGTTTGTTGAGATGTGAAACGCGAGCAGCAAGCGAGGCCAGGATCTCATTTGGATTTTTACCTTGATTTGCAGAAGGTGGCTGTAACGAAGCTCACTAAGGAGCGCAGACTAAAAGGAAACAAAGTGTCCTGTGCGGTGGGTTTCTCTCCGAGGCTGCTGTGACCCCTCAGCATCGCGTGTGACTCTTTGTGCTGCTCTGCAACAGCAGCTGCGCTGCCCAGCACCACCCCCAGCTCCTCCCTGTCCTGCCGGGGCTCTCTCCCTCTCTAGACGTAGGCACAGGAGCTGGTTGCTGCCGTGGTTCCATCTGTGCTCCCTCGGGAATGACCCCGCTGTGTGTTTCTCTCCCCTCGCAGCCCGGGGCCCTTGGCTTGGCTTGCTGTGCTCCCACGGAGCTGAAGCATTTTTGGTGCTTAGCAAAACAAAGGAATTTGTCAGGGTTGGATGGTCAGGATCGATGGTGGATCAGGGCTGGGGGAGGGTTGTGTTCCACCCAAACATCCACAGTGCCTCCCTGGCCACTGCACACACTGCTGGGTGCAGCTTGCACATTCCTGATTTACTCCAGGTGAAGCCCTTCTGGAAGTGGTGCTGACTGGTAAATCCCTGAGGACTTAATGAAATTTGTCCTCTTCTGATGTGGCCACAAAGCTGTGACTTCTGTGGCTTAATCCTTACAAAAATATCGATTTTTTTTTTAGCTGCTGTCACTTACTCTGTCTGCTTTTATGAATCATTTATGGGGTGGCAGAGTAGCCACTTGCTGATTGACTCACCCAAATATTTGCAGGTCCTGACCAGCAGATCACACAAACTAAAACTGGAACTAATGGAACCTTTCCTTAGCAGCCCTTAAAATGGTGTTTTATGTCTTTGAATCCCTTATGATGATGGCAAATGCTCTTCCAGCCATTCCCATGAAATGTGGTTATCCTAAATGCTGGCAAATGAGCCCTGGCCTCTTATCCCAGTCAAATGCTGAGTTCTTTTTCCTGCATGAGGAATTCCTCAGTGCCTGTTGCTCTTTCACTGTCCTGTCAAGTAAATTGGTGTGGAATTGCCATGGAACACTTGCAGTTAACACTGCCCTGGAGTACTTAACTGGGAGAAGAGTACTTGATGGAAGGGTGTTCAAAGACTTAAACTGGGTGCTGTGTGCATTCATTTCTCACAGCCTCTTGCTTTGGATGCTTCAGATCTCACTTTAGGATTGCCTTGTAGGAAAGTGCTTTGCATGGTGCTTCCCTCAAACCTCTGCTAGAGCAGAAGTGCCAGCCCTGCCCTGTCTGTACTGACACTGCAGCTCCCTGGGAATGTTCTTTATTTTCCAATTCTCGGATCACCCCAGCAAACTTCACTAGTGCAAACGTGGGGTTGGGGCAGAGCTGAGGGGTTTAAATGGGGAGGATTGAAATCCAACACCCTGCAGGTCACTGAACCCCGGGTGAAGGCTTGTCCCTTCAGCTCTGTGACACTGGTGTGGGCAACAGCAACCTCTCCGTGCCAAGGTGGATTTATTCAGTCCATCGGGCTGGAAATGCGGAAGGGAGGGATTTATCCTAAAGGTCTGCTTCTGTGGGGTGAGGAAGAAGTGTCTGATGTTGCTGTTCACCCTCTGTGTGTCCCAGTCCTCCAGCAGTGACAGCGGGAGCAGCAGCAGCAGCAGCAGCTGTAGCAGCAGCAGCATCAACAGCCCCGACAGAGCAGAGTCCAGCCTCAACCCCAGGATTGCAGGATCCAGCCCTGTCTCCTCCCAGCCCTTCCACGAGCAGTCTGCACTAAGCCAAGGTCCTTACTTCCACATCAACCAGATCCTGAAGGAAGCCCACTTCCACAGCCTACAGAGCCGGGGACGCCTCCCTACATGATGACCCAGCAGCTCCCTGCCTTCTGTGAAGGGACAGCACTGTGTAGATTTGATATTTCAACTTCAAAGTTTGTTAAAATGGAATTGCACAAAATTGCCTGTTGCCTTTTCAGTCTATATTTGAAATAACAGGTTAACAGGAGATTGTTTACTTGTGGTTTGCTGCACTATTGCAATGCAAAAGGGGCTTTGAAGCAATTTTTATAGGATTCTTTTTGGGGTGGTTCTAAAGTACGTGGCAAGAGGAGACTGAGGAGTCCACATGTGTGTTATAGGATTGCAAACTGTCCAATTCCAATCGACTGCCTAATCTGTTTGTTAGCAAGTTGTTGCTTTCTGTAAAGTTCTCTTAAGCGTTCCTCTTCAGTTTTATAAGTCTTTTTTTAATTTCAATAAACTAGTTAAAAAATGATTTGGCAACATAATTTTTTGAGCATTTAGAGTTAGTGAGAATAGGAGCAGCGAGTGCAGGTCCTTAGGCCTGAGAGCTCCCACCCAGCTCAGGGTGATGAGTCTTCTCTCATGAGCTTCACTGCTGCAGGACTGGAAGGGAAATGTGAAATTAGAGCCAGGACAGGTCGGGCAGGTGCTGCAGGGGCCTCTCAGAGCTGGGTGGTGGTGCCTGGAGGACACAGGCATCTTACACTGCTCCAGCACCCTTTCCAGCTGTGAAATGTTTTGTTTTCTTTTAGTGTGTAGGTTGTTTTGGATTTTTTTTTCCTTTAATTTGACTTTGACAATGTAAGGATAGGAGGTGAAAGAGCAGCTCCACCTCTGTTCCAGCAGCCAGGGGACAAGGACAATCCAAGCTGTGCCTGTTCCCGTGCCACGCCCTGCTCTGGCTGAGGATGGGAAGCAATGACAATCCCGGAGGTGTCACCGTGGGGACAGACAGACAGATCTCAGTGAAGACAAACACCCAGAGCAGTTTTATTGGTTGCTGCCTCACTTGGTCATGCCCGAGAGCCAGCCCAGCTTGAAGAGGGACGGTGCCACCGTGTCCTCGTCGTCGGTGATGAGCTGCCGGAACAGGGAGCCCGGCCGTGCTGCCTCGTCCTCCCTGGGCAGCACAGCAGCTGCAGCCTGGCCCTTTGGAAAGACAAAAGTGACTCTGACTCTCACAGCACCCCCGGGGCTCCCTCTGTCCCCCCAGCAGCACAGGGGTGGAACTACGGCACGCACCCGGAGCGGTGTCACTGCTGGGGGAGTGACAGACACACACCTCGCTGCTGCTAGCAACAGGCACTTGGCAGATGTCACTCAATGCTCATAAAACTCCTGATGAACACTCATCAAAACGCTCTGAGCAGCAGGGCAGGGGCTGCTGCTCTCAGAGCAGGGGTGCACAGTGTGGTAGAAGCACAGCTGGTGCCCTTGCAGGAGCTGTTCTTGGAGAACTGCAGTTTTTAACCTCTCCAGAAGAGTTTTAGCATTGCAGAAGGAGCAAGCATCTGTCAGGGATCCTGGCAAGTGTGGCTAGCACAGGACATGGGTGTGCTGAGCACAGCACAGCAGCTGAGGGGAGTGACAGAACGAGCCAGACATCACTGCACACTTCTATGCTCTAGTCCAGCTGAGCTGTGAGAGGTAAGGAATACCTTTGCTGGGAAGTTCTGGGCTTTTAAACACCCCTTCTGCTGGGTCTGGTCCTTAAAGGCTCCGAGAAACGGAGAAGGAGAGTTGCAAATTGAACATCATCTCAAATGACACTGCTAAAACCAAACCTTTACCTCTTTGTCTTGGCTCTTGCCAACTCAACAACTTGTCCCAGTTGCCAAGACCACCACGGATAGATTGGGCTGGTAATAAGTAAAGGAAACATTAATTGCTGCTTCCCACAGCAGTGAGGTGTTCCTTGGCTCTCACCCAGCACACAGAGCTCCATCTAAGCAGATGTTTTAAACTGGGGGAAATGGAGCAACAGAAAGATTGGCTGCTGCAGCTCAGCACCAGGGGAGCAGCAGGACACTCCTCACACAGCTGGGGTACCTGGCCAGGCCTCCTCGGGGTTACAGGGCAGCATCCCACTGCAAAGGAGTTCAAGCATTAGCTACTGTCCTTCAGCCTTTCTTGCAGCCCTCTTTAATGAGTTGTCTTTGATGCATTGCCCTCATCCATGTAAACCCTCACTGCCTCTGCAGTGGTTATTGCCTGCCACAGAGCAGTGGCCCCAAAACCACAGGGGCAAAGGGTGGGTGGGGTTTTGGAGGGTCCTGGAGAAATCCACCCCATCCCCTGCTGTGCTGCCGTAATGATTCATTTTACTGAAAATAAAAATCAGGTGAAATAATGTTTGGCTACTTTCTTCTTTGCCCATAAACTCCAGTGTCAGGGGGACAATGAATACTGGGAAAATATTCCTATTTTTACAGCTCAGTTCAAACACCAACCTGGACTCTTTCTGTGCTCCTGGCAGTGGACTTGCTCTTCCGTGAGCTCGACATGCTCAGTGGCAGAAGTCCAAACCTTAAGAAATGGAAGAAAGAAATGTGGGAAGCAGTGATTCCAGAGCAGCTTCCCAGAGGCAGGAGAATGCCTGGATGAGCTGGGTGCCTCACCTGATCTGGCTGGATGCTAAGGGCAGGATGTTGTGGAGCTCCTGCGAGCTCAGCGCGCCGCCCCTGCTCGTGTACTGGTTCTCTGTCCCAGTCAGCAGGCCAAAGAGAACCTGCAAGGCACCAGGAGAGGCTTGGATTTGGGGAAGAGAAGCTGGAAGGCACCAGGAGCTGTTTGGATGTGGGGTTCCTGCAGAGCTGACCCCGCAGTACGTGATAAGTCCACTGGCACACCGTGAGCACTGAGTGTGAACATGAAGTGTCTCCCTCCCCGCTCTTAACTCTGGTGTTTAATTATTCCCACAGTTGAGCCCCAGACCTGTTTCAGCACTACTTAACCCAATTAGTGTTGCACAGGCTGCAGTGAATCCTGTTAGATAAAGTTCAGCCAGCCCCACACGCGGGGCCGTGCAGCCGGCTCAGCCAGCTCCTCTTATCTTTAACTGGCACTGAACACTCTTCCCCTTTCCAAGCAAGTGCCAGTGCTTATCTTGAGGCACTAAGCAGTTTAAAGCCAGCCCAGCTGCCCTGCTGAAGGCATTCTGCAGCGTCCCTGCTCCAGCCCTGCTCCCTACCGAGGTTCTCTGCACCAGGCGGTTCAGGTTGCTGTTCAGGTGTGGGGTGAAGACATCCAGGTCAAAGGGATCGATGTGTCCCTCCAGGAAGTCAATGACCTTCTCAATCCTGCAGGCAGAGCAGAGGGCTCCTGTCAGAGGTGACATCCTGGTGATGCCAGCTCTGAAGCAGCCAGGGATTTCCTGTCTGGGGTGACTGAGCACAACAGGAATTACTCAGCAGAACAGCAGCTGCCCCAAGGGTTTCCAACTCTTACACAACCCCAGCAGCAGGAACTGCTGCCCGTGGTACCCCCCAAGGCTTTAACTCTTGGCTGGAAGCTCAACTGCTGTGTCCAGGGGCACCCTCTGAGGGTATCCTATGGACACAAGGAGGGGGACCAGCCCCTGGCCACAGAACCCCACCCCTCCTCTGTTTCGAGGATGAGCTCAGCGTTTGTGCAGTGTCAGAGCTTGGAGCTTGCACTGGTTTAGGGCCCCCCAAAGCACTGCTGGAGGATGTGAACCCCAGAATGCGCCATACCCGGAGTCCTGCTTGATCCTGCTGGGTTTTGTGTCCTCACTCTTGGCTGTCAGGATGATGCTGAGGTACCTCACGTCGTAGAGTAACTGCAGAGCTCTGCTCTGGGTCAGGGGGAAGCTGTCTGGCCTCTGCAAACGGGACAGGCAGGAATGGGGCTCCTCCCTGGCACAGGGCAGGCTGCCCAAGGGACAGTATTTGAGAACACCCACCCCAAGGCACAACCAGAGTGTGAAATCCGGTGTCTGCCTCAGCTGTGGGGGAGGCAGGGCGAGTGTAAGGGTGTCCCCTTTCCAGCTTGCAGGACAGGCATTTTCTGTCCCAGGAGCTGGATGTGTCCCTGCATTCCCAGGTACCTTCTCCCTCCCATCCCACACCCAGGTACCTTCTCCTGCTTCTGCTCCACCAGCTTTCCATAGGCAGCGAGCACCTCTGCCATGCAGCTCTTCAGCAGCTCCTGCAGGGTGACCTTGGGCAGGGTGTGCCCACCAACCCTGTTCACCTCCTGGCACAGGCTGAACAGGAGGCACTGCACGTGCCACGAGGGCTGGGCAGGAGAAGAAAGTTTATTTGCAGTTGCTCTGTAAACTCCATTCCCTTCCACATCCCTTCAGCTGGCTGGTGGGAGTGTCCCACTTCCTCAGCAGCCACAAAGCTCAGCCCCACAGCTTGGCTCAGGCATCTCACAGGGTGTGGGTTACTTACACCTCAAATTTTGGGTTACAGTAGCTCCCAAAGCCCCAAAAGACTTTACCAGCACTGGGTGCAGTGAGAAGAGAATTGCCTGTTAATCTTCTGTCAGTACAGATCCTGCTCATCCACTCCCCGGGGCTGTTCCTCCCTCACCGCCTGAATTCTCACCCAGCTGCTTTCCCCCTCAGATAACAGAATTCACTGGATAAGGCTTGCTGCATTTCCCTGTCCAGCCCCTCCTGTGCTGTGCAAACACAGAACTCACTCCAGGCCTGGCCCTTCTCCCCCCTGCCACCTGCTCTGTCCCTGTGAGGTCCTTCCTGTGCCACCACCACACCCTTGGGAAGCCACACACCTCAGTTCCCTTAGGATTCCACAGTCCCACTGCTGCAGCCCTGTCCTTCAATGCCTCCAACTTCCATGGAATCTCTCTCCTGGGACCTCTGTGTTTAAACCAGGCCTAAGTCCTCTTCTGGCTCAGATTTACAGGATCTGGGCCAACCTTACTCATAAACAGCGACAATGACCTATTTCCTTCCTCTGACCTCTGTCCTCACGAGGTGAGTATCTCAAAGAGCACCACAGAGTGTTTGTCCTCTGCTCCTGACACCAAACACCCTCCCCAGCAGCTCAGCAAGTGGTTCTGGAGCCAGTGCTGGGCTCCTCCCACAGGCTGCTCCTCATACCTGCACAGGCAGCCGGATCTTGGACGTCACGCTGCTCCCAGACTCGGTTTCTTCCTGGATTTCAATCTCGTCCCAGTTGGTGGCCGTGGCCAGGACAGAGCCAGCTGTGTCGAGCAGCAACGAGTGGGTGAAGCACTGAACCAGAGCCTGGAGCACAACAACGAAAGCCCCCATCACAGGACGCTTCTAACAGGGCCAAGGCCAGCCAGCCCACCCTGCCTGTGACCTGCTGCACCCCTGCACCTCCCGAAGTGAACCTCATGGACACCAAGCCCCTGGAGCCACCCCTCTCTGACCGGGCAGCAGCACAGGGAGCTCTGGGCAGCCCCAGCGAGGGAACCCTCCCCAAAACCATCTCTGAGGAGGGAAACTGCTCCTTACTTTGGTGACAGCCGAGCTCCAGAGCTGATAAGCCACGAGGCTCTGCTGCAGGAGCTCTGCCTTCACCCCCTGCCACTTGGCCAGCTCGGGGGACACCTCCTGGGCTTTGCCCTTGCCCAGCTTCTTGGCAGAGCGCGGCTCCTTGGGCGCCGACTCCGCGCCGCCCGCCTGGCCCAGCACACAGCGCTGCAGGTGAGGGCACAGCTC
The DNA here is from genome assembly GCA_013400635.1 of Hypocryptadius cinnamomeus. Classification (NCBI taxonomy): domain Eukaryota; kingdom Metazoa; phylum Chordata; class Aves; order Passeriformes; family Zosteropidae; genus Hypocryptadius; species Hypocryptadius cinnamomeus. The sequence continues at coordinate 79,539 of VYZP01014251.1, forward strand.
GGGCAGGGCCTGGCACAGCCTGGCCATGAAGAGCACGGCGTTGAGCCTGGCGTCCCCAGGAGGGTCCAGCTGGCTCTGGGCACTCTGGAGCTGCTCCTGGACGCAGCCCAGGAGGTGCTGGACGCAGGCGACGCAGCGGTCGCGGAGCAGCCCCTGCACGGTGCCGGCGTCGGCGAAGCGGTCGAAGGCGGAGCGCGGTGGCACCGCGGGCTCCTTGGGGACAGAGTCGTCCCTGGGGAGGTAGGACAGGACATCCTCCAGCCTGGCCTTCAGCTTGGAGTCCAGCGTGGAGCAGAAGCTCTGCACGCACGGAGTGAGCGCCTGTGCCTTCATGGCCAGCCCGCTCCTGGCGAAGGGCCCGCGCTGCCCCACGCTGACCCACGCCGCGTCCCCGGGCAGGTCCCCGGGGCTCTCCGACCACAGGAACAGGGCCACGTTGTGTTCCAGCTGCATCTGCTTGCTCAGGGCACCGCTGCCAGCTTTCACTTCCAACTCCTGCAAGGCTACAGCCAGCAGCTGCTTGGAGCTGCTTGAAATGGAGTCGAAGCCTTCTTTGGTCAGAGTCTGCAAGGGAACCAGGAGAAAAAACCAATTTCAATGTGCCACTAAAACACACCCTCAGTGCACTGTGAGCTGGGTGAGACAACACCTGGGGGTGCAGAGCAGGGCTCCCCACGGCACAGCACCCACCTGCAGCCTGTCCAGGAAGAGCTGCTGCAGCAGCTCCTCCCAGAAGGACACAGGCCTGCCCAGCAGGCGCCGGCACACGGCCTCCCAGTTGTGGCTGCTGGACTCGCTGGACAGCAGCTCCCACACGGCATCACGGATCCCTGCCAGCCCCTTCATGCTCTTCACGTACACCAGCAGGGTCCTGACCCCTGTCCTGATGTCATCACTGCACCTGGAGGCAAAGTTTCACCTCTGTGAGGGGGGCGAGGCCTTGGCACAGGGTGCCCGGCTGCTGGGTGTGCTGTGCTGCCTCTGGCTGCTTCAATCAGGGTGAAGGATGAGGAGGATGAGGGGATGAGGAGGAAGGCAGCCAGGCTGGGATTGCCCTGTCCCACTCACATGTTGATCCACTGCTGCAGGGTCTCCCTGAGGTACTCCTGGCTGATGGGATGTGCCAGGGTCCGCAGGGCCGGCTGGAATGCCACCACGGACTCGGGCAGGTACTTGAACCAGCTGCTCAGCTTCAGATCCTCCTCCAGCACCCCTCCTCTCCCTGGAATCACAGCCAGGGATCAGCCCAGCACGGGGCACCCTTCTGCCTGCACACCTGGGCAGGTGCAGGCCTCACCTGCGGGGTTCTGGCCCGTGCTGCTCTCCAGGGTGGAGAAGAGCAATCCACAGGGCAGGGCTGGCTCCGGGGCCATCCCCTCGGGCACGGTGTAGAAGAGAGCGTGGGCCTGGTACAGCGTGGTGGTGAGCAGCTCCATCAGGGAACACACCTGAGCTTTGATACCTGCACCTGCAGAGAGGTGACTTTGAGCCAAGACAGCCCTTCAGCACAGCTCAGTGGCACCATGGGAAAGGCTGGAGGGCAAAGGACTCAGCCTCATGCCCCACCTGCTTCCCCATTACAGGTGGGCTTGGCCTAAGCCCCTGAGAACTGTTAATTTTTGTGCTATTTTTCAATGTCCCTGCCACCATGAGATCTGTGGGAATCCCCCATCTTCCCATCCACCATCTTCCCATTTATGGGAATCCCCTACCTTCCCATCCACCATCTTCCCATTTATGGGAATCACCCACCTTCCCATTCACCATCTCTCCATTTATGGGAATCACCCACCTTCCCATCCACCATCTTCCCATTTATGGGGATCACCCACCTTCCCATTTATGGGAATCCCCCACCTTCCCATCCACCATCTCCCCATTTATGGGACTCGCCCATCCCTGCTCTGGGGGCAGGAGAGGCGAAGGGAAGGCTCACCCCGAGCTCCCCCAGAAGCAGCCCCGTGGCACTGACCGTGGTGTGGCTGGTTGAGCAGCTGCTGGATGGCCAGTTTCCTGGCCAGCAGGAAGTCAGCCAGGGCCTGCCGTGGGGAGCTGTCCTCCAGCAGCATGATGGCACACAGGGCTTCTGCCACCGCCTGGTCCGAGCCCGTGGGGCAGCGCAGCAGGGCCTTGCTCTCCTGCAGGATGGTGGATCTGCCACAGGAACCAGCTGGGAGTCACTGCCCGAGCCACAGGAGCCAGCTGGGAGTCACTGCCCGAGCCACAGGAGCCAGCTGGGAGTCACTACCCGAGCCACACGCCCAGCTGGGCTCCAGGGGATGGCTGCCAAAGTGTGACTCTTTCCACACCGTGCCACTTGTATCTGGGCATCACAGGACTGGTGAGATGGTTTATGTGCCAGGCTCGTGGAACGGTTTGGGTTAGAAAGGATCTCCCTAAATCCCTGTCAGTCCTGGCCCGTTACCTGATGGAGCCCCCAGGATGTGTCGCTGGCCATGGGATATTCCCTCACATCCCTCTTTCCCTGCCTGCCAGCTCTCCAGGGCAGTCCTGGGGCACTGTGCTCCCAGCCTGGCACCTGCCCCAGCCCAGCATCCTGCCCTGGGCTCTCCTGTGGGATCCAGGTGCAGCTGCCTCAGGCAGAACCTCCCGGGACAGCTGAAAAATTACTCTCCCACCTTGCTGCAGCCGATTTCTGCCCTGCCTTCCCTGAGCTGTGTCTGAGTCCCACTGACAGGGAGTGCTTTAGGCTCAGAGACAACTTTAGCATCAAGCACTTCTAAATCCCTAAACCAGGAAAGTCTCATCCACCTTCCAGGATGGGGCACTGGGACACTCCCAGGGATGGGACAGCCAAAACTTCTCTGTGCAACCTGTGCCAGGGGCTCAGCCCCTCCTCACCCAGCTCTTCCCAGCTCATCCAGCCCTTCCGTGCCCCCTTCCCGGCGCACCTGAGGTGGCTGGCAGCCGCCACTTGTCGCAGCAGGATGGGGAAGCGGGCGAGGATGGCGCTGGAGCGGGCTCGGGGGGTGTCCAGCTGCAGCTGGCGGCGCAGGTGAGCCCCGAGCAGGTGGAGCCGGGCGGCGGGCAGGTAGCGTCCCCCTTCCACCGCCCCCCAAACCTGCTCGGGAACCTCCAGCAGCAGCTTCAGCTGCGCCGCCGCCCCGTAAAAACTCTGGTGAGCCGGCGGGCGAGCCTGGAGAGGGGCAAAGAGGGGACGAGGGAATAGATAAAAGAGGGGCAAAAATCCGGGATGAGCGGAGAGAAGGGATGCGGAGGAGGAGAGGAAGGTGAAAAAGCGACCAGGCAGGGAGATGGAGTGAGGGGAGAAGAATGGGTGCAAAGGGGAAAGAGGCCACGAGGGGTTCTGTGGCCGCCCCCGCTGCCCCTCACCGTGCCGGCGGGGCCGGGCCGGGCCGTGCCGCCGCGCTGCAGCCCCCTCACGGCGCCCAGCAGGCGCTCGGAGCTCCGCCGCATCTCGGCGATGGTGTCGGCCGCCTCGATGAGGTCGCGGTAGCGCTCGCCCACCATCTGCCGCAGCTCCTCCCGCTTCTGCTCGATGCCGGCGCGCAGCCGCCGCTCCACCGCCCGCAGCTCGGCCGCCGTGTGCGCCTCGAACAGCGCCTCGGCCTCAGCGCCGCGCGCCGCCATCGCCGCCACGACACCGGCACCGGGCCCGGCCCGCGCCTGCTGGGCCACCGCCGCCATCTTGGTCACGGGAAGGGGACGGCGCTTCCGGGCGTCACAGCGGGGCGGCGCCGCCATCTTTGTGCCGGGCGCCCGGCTGTGTTGCCACGGCAGCGCCGCCATCTTTGTGCCGGGCACACCGAGGCCGCGGTGCCGTTGGCAGCGCCGCCATCTTTGTGCCGGGCACAGCCGCACCCCGGTGCCGTTGCCACGGCAGCGCCGCCATCTTTGTGCCGGGCACAGCCACACCCCTGTGCCGTTGCCACGGCAGCGCCGCCGCCATCTTTGTGCCGGGCACAGCCACACCCCTGTGCCGTTGCCACGGCAGCGCCGCCGCCATCTTTGTGCCGGGCACAGCCGCACCCCGGTGCCGTTGCCATGGCAGCGCCGCCATCTTTGTGCCGGGCACAGCCGCGTTGCCACGGCGACGCGCGGCCTGAGGGGAGCGAACGCCGCTTTATTTCTTTTATTTATAGTTTGTTTATTTATTTAATCGCGTTTTCTTTTCCTTCCCCGTTTCCCGGGAAACGGGTCGGGCTCCCCGGCCTGCGGGTGCCGCTGTCACTCCACACACCCCGGGAGGTTTCGCCCTCAGGGCGCTTTGGGTTGGGGAGGCTTGGTTCGAACAGGGCTGTTTGCTCATTCTCCTCGTCCAAAAGCACCGCTCTAAGCACCGGGATATTCCCCCAAATCCATCCAGGATGGGATTGAGCTTTCAGGTTCCTTCCAGCCCAAAGGGAGAGGCAGATCCAGAGGCAGGCAGGATCCAGCAGGAGATGCTGCTGCAAGCAGAGCAGGTGGGCTCGGCCGTGAGGCTGCTGGTGCTGGAAATTGAGATGGGAAGGAAAAGAATCCCAGGTGTTCTGGAGTGATTTGGTTTATTTGCGTGGGCGGTGTTGGTGCTGCTGGGCTGCACAGCTGCTCAGAGCTGAACTTTTTGTTTATAGGAGTTGATAAACTCTGCTCCCAGGGGCGGGACGAGGGGAAACTGCCCCAAACGGTGCCAGGGCAGGCTCGGGTTGGACATCAGGAGGAATTTCTTCATGGAAAAGCCTGCCAGGCGCTGGAGGTGCCCAGGGCAGTGGGGGAGTCCCCATCCCTGGATTAAGGGATTTAAAGCTGTGTGGATGTGGCACCTGGGCACAGGGGCAGTGCTGGCCTGGGCAGTGCCGAGGTTGGACTCGGAGATCTTTGAGGGGTTTTCCAACCTGAACAATTCTGGGATGCTCTGGCAGGGAGGTGTCCAAGCCTGGCTCATATCCTGCTGCTCCAACACACACAAACAACCAGAAACTGTAGGAAAACTCATTTATTTCCCTCCATGTGACACAGACCGTGGCAGTCAGGAAGCTTTGCTGCAGGAGGCTCAGTCCCACATCAGGACACTGAGGAATGATTGCCAGGAAGGAAAACAAGGCTGGGAGCAGGGACACGGCCTCAGCACGTCCTGGTCACCACGGAGCCACTGACAGGGCCCAGCTACAGACACGGGGGATGGACAGCGCTGCCCTGGATCTCTGCAGGGAACAGAGACCTCCCTTCACCTCCCTTGCCCTGCAGAAGTCACCTGGCAGAGTGGCAGCAGCCTCCGTGGTCCCTCCCGGCTCGTGCACGGTGCCACCAACCCCCTGGCACACGGGGAGGGCGAGGGGGAGCCAAGGGTGCCCTGTGGGGCCGTGTCAGTGAACAGAAAACCCCCCATGGCACATCCAGTATATACAATTTACATGTATTTACAATCAGCCATCCCATCCCTCCTCCCAGACACAGCGTGGGGTTGGGATGGAGGGATGGAATCCATGGTGGGATGGAGGGATGGAATCCATGGAGGGATGGAATCCATGGATGGATGGATGGAGGGAATCCATGGAGGGATGGAATCCATGGATGGATGGATGGAGGGAATCCATGGAGGGATGGATGGATGGATGGATGGATGGAGGGAATCCATGGAGGGATGGAATCCATGGAGGGATGGATGGATGGATGGAGGGATGGATAGAGGGAGTGGCCAGGCTTTGCATCCCTCAGCATCTCCTGGTCGGGACACAGCTGGAGGAGTGTTGGAATTTTAAGTTTTGATTTTTAGAAATATGAAATGTTTGTATAAGAGGAGGATCCTCCCAGTCTGGCTCTCCTGTCCTGGCTTTTCACAGTCCAGGTTCTGGAGCTGGAATCCCTCAGCACAGCCAGGTGCCAGGCTGCGTGTCAGAGGCTGGCAGGGAAGGGCAGGGGTGCCCTGGGCTGGGCAGCAGCAGTCTGTTCCAGACTCAGCAGCAGGAAGGCAGCTTTGGGGTCTGCTGTGTCCTTTGCTGGTGCCTCGCTGGTGCTTCCCCCTTGGAGCAGCAGCAGGGAGGGGATGGAGACTCTCCCTGAGCAGTTTGGGATCGGTTCTGAGGCTGGATCGGTGCCTGGGAGCTCTCTGTGCCTGGGATGGGGCTGGATGGGGACCTGGGCAGTTCTGGCAGCCCTCAGTGGAGTGTCCCACAAAGACAAGGCTCTTCCCACCGTGGCAGGGTGAGGAATCCCCCGAGACACACAGCAATGCAGCTCAGGAGATTATTTCAGTCCAAGGCAGCGCTGGAGCCGGCATGAGGAGCTGCAGAGATGCTCTGGGAAGGCTCCAGGTCCAGCCCCAGCCCCTCCTGCCCACCCGAGCAGGATTTGGCTCTGGAGCACAGCGGGGCACTGGCCACCACAGTGCCCAGAGCCAGGCTGGCACCGAGGCGACACGGGGATGAGGAAGGGGACAGCGGGGATGTCTCCATGCAGGTGGATCCCGTGGGACAGGGGAGCTGTGGAGCCACTCCTCAGCCTCTCTGGGGGAGCAGTGATGAGGAGGAGAAGGGGAATTGGTTCCCAAAGGTTTGGGGAGGCCTCGCTGGGACTGGCAGGGTTCAGGAGTGACCCAGACTCCTGCTCCGGGCATCGTGGGGAGCTTGTGGCACACCCCAATCCATGCTTCCCAACACCTGGGATTTGGGAAAACGCCCTCCCTGCCTCTCCAGGCAGGAGCTGTCACCACTCCCTGCTGCCCAGGCCAGGCTGTGGGTGAAGCACTTGCAGGCTCAGTCTCTTGGCTCTGCAGCCACCGGCAGAGATTTCTCATCCCGCCACCAGCAGCCCTGCGAGGCTGTGCAGAGCAGATCCAATGTGAGGTCAAGTTCCCACTAAAATCAAGTGGCTGGGAAGGAAAACTTCGTTACCGGCAGCAGCAGCAGCAGCGGGGCTGATGTTTATTAGTCAGCAATGAACAGCAGAAGGTTTTATTTTGCTGCTTTTACAGCCACTGGTGGGCTGTGGCTGCAGCTCCCTCCCAGCACTCCAAGGCAGCACATTTTGCTTTCCTGCCCTTTTTCCTTGGTGAGCTGTGGAAAGATGGCCAAGGAGAGCCCTGGCAGCCCCCAGGAGCCACCTCGTGCCCCTGTCCTGCTGCATCCTGCCTCGGTGGCCTTTGGGATGTTGGTGGCAGTGCCCCACGCCCCTCATTCCTCACCTGCAGCTCCCTTATCCCCATCCCAGCAAGGTGGGGACACATTTCAGATCCCACTCTGAGCACCCAGAAGTGTCACTGCCTGGGGGTTTGCCAGGACAAAGCTGCCCCGGGCAGGGAAATCCCAGGATTTCTGTATTTCCACATCAAACCAGCGCAGAGGGAGGTGCTCCCAGCTGGAGGCTCCTGTGGGGATACACTTGGGAACAGGTGTCCCCCCTCACCCATCGGGATTTTGGTGACAAGGCTTGCACAGACACAGCTGGGACGGAGTCAGACACCGGCAAACCCGGGTTTGGCCTGGCTGCAGGTGAGCGCTGGGGGCTCCACACATCCCCCTCCCCATCCCACGCCCGCTCTCGGCGCTCACACCGCCCCCACGGAGTGCCCACGGCGGCACTGACGCATCACTGCGGCTGTGACAGTGACACCGAGCCCAGCCCCGCTCCCGGCCCTCCCCGGGCGCCTTCACCGTGCCCCGAGCTGCTGCTGCTGCAATTCCTGCAGCGTCAGCAGAGAACCGCCGTGCCCCGAGCCCGGGGTCAGCCGCACTCCCCACCCAGGGCCGCGCTCGGTGCCCAGCGAGGGGACAGGGAGGTGCCACACGGGCACCTGAACGCTGGCACTGTTCCTCGGAGGAGCAGGAAAGAGTTAAAAGCAAACAATTGCTGACACGGCTCTGCTTTGTCTTGCAGTAAATGCAGCGTCCAACAGAGCCAGGAGCAGGTACCCAGCCTGGCACCGAGCCCTTTTTGGGAGCTGGCAGAGGTGGCACACAGCAGGATGGGATGCCCCGGGCTGGGATCTGCTGCAGGAGCTGGGCAGAGCCATGGACAAACTTCAGCCAGAGCTGGTGCTGTGGGATGGAGCATCGCCGGGCCGAGCAGGTGGCACCCCGGGGCAGGTGGCACCCGGTGCCACACTGTTTGTACCGCGGGGTGAGGGCTCCGTTCTGCTGGTGGTGGTGGCACAGGGCAGGGTGACCGAGCCCCGGCCGTTCTCTCCACCCAAACCCCCGTTCCCACGGCTCAGCTCTGCAGCAGGGGCCTGTGAACGGATCCGGCCTCTGGCACAGCCGCTGCTCCGGGTGCTGCGGCAGGAAGCCGCCACTTCTCCCTCTCCCCTGGGCTTTCCCCGGAGCTCCCGCTGCGCTGGCCAAGGAGGGGCTTCGTGGGGGAGTCAGGGCTCCAGAGCCCCGGGTTTATGCCGAGGTGGGAGGGCAGCCAGGGACAGGGACAGGGACAGGGACAGAGCCGAACGCTTCGGGACAGTCTTGGGAAGGCAAAGAGAGCGGATGTGGGGCCAGCCCAGCCACCCCTCGCACAGTGCAGGATCCAGGGGGATGGATCCGCGCTGCCCTGCCCTTCCCCAGCCCCGGCTGCTGGGAGCCCCGTTGTCTGCTCTGCCCGGTGCCTTCGGCTCGGACAAGGGTGGGGAACGAGTCCCCAGCACCCCCTGCCCGTCCCCATCCTCTCCATCACCCCTGCCTCCGGCGTGACTTGCCTGGAAGGAGCAGGGAGGTGTCAGCCCAGAGGTCTTCGGAGCCGTGGCCGGACAAACCCCGATCTGAGCCGGGCGCAGGAGCCGCTGGCAGCGCGAGGTGCCCGTGCCAGGCTTCTCCAACGTGTCACCGCCGCTGAGACACTTCCAAGGATTTCCCAGCAGAGAGCGGAGCGCTCGTGGTGCCCGGAGCAGCGGCCGCGGCTGCCGGCGCAGCGTGGGACCGGCCGATGCGGGCGGAGGGAGGAGCAGCGGCTACCGGGGAGGGCAAAGGGAGAAATTCTCCATCCGAGGAGAAAATCTGCGGCAGGGCCAGAAAAAGGGCTCTGCAGCAGCGGGACACGGCAGGACTGCGGGAGGCAGGGCGGCGTCAGAGGGGCTGCTGCGGGGGCACAGCTGCTTCCCCTGGCGAAGTCACCTCCGTGCTGGCGTGTCCCCTCCGGGCAGGGCGGCTGCGGCAGGCACGCGGCGGAGCAAGGAGAAACCCGGGGAAAACGCGATCCCAAACATCCCGCTCGCCTCGGGAGGGACACTCGCCGGGAGATCCCAGCAGGTCGGTGCGTCCCCGTGTTGTCACACACCTGTGGCCTCGGCTCCTCCTGAGGTCGCCCGGTGTGTCCAGGGGCAGAGCCCCAAAGCCAGCCGGCCCCGAGGGTGGCACGGGGGACCCCGGCCGTACCAGCGCCCACGGTGGCACTTTGGTGTCGCCGTGAGTTGTCTTTGTTTTCCTGGCGAGGCGGCTCCTCCTGACCCGTATCCTTCCCAGCACTCGAAAGCCAACCCAGCAGAGGAGCCCGAGGCCATCGGGCGCTCACAGCCGTCCCCTCAGGTGGCATTCCTGCCCTGACCCCGTGGTGCCACCCCCTGCTGCAGCCGGGGAGGGGCTCAGGCAGGACAAACCCGCCGTCCCCTCAGATGCTCGTCTGCAGGTCGCCGTTGAGCAGGGTCCTCTGCGTTTCCGTGGTCTCGTTGAGGCGGGATTTGTCCTGCTTGCTGTCGCTGCGGTCGGCCTCGTCCATGCCGCTGACCTTCACCAGGCATAGGACGTTCTGAAAGCTCTTCTTGAAGTTGTCGGACAGGAAGGCGTAGAGGATGGGGTTGGCACAGCTGTTGGCGTAGCTCAGCACCACCACGAAGTCGAACATGCCCTTGAGGACGGGCGTGGGCACGATCATGACGGACACGGAGGAGACGTTGAAGATGTAGAAGGGGAGCCAGCAGAAGATGAAGACGGCGACCACGATGGACACCATCCTGGTGACTTTCTTCTCGGACTTTTTCCTCTTGGAGGAGCCCACCCTGATGCCCGAGGACTTGACTTTGATGATGATGAACAGGTAGCAAAGGCAGATGATGGTGAGAGGCACCAGGAAGCCCAGGATGAAGGCGTAGATGATGAACCCCGTGTACCAGGCGCCCGACTCTCCCGGCCAGATGATGGTGCAGCTACTCCTGCCATGGTTGTGCTGCACCCCAGCATAAATCATGATGGGCATGATCACCAGCAGGGAGACGCCCCAGACGGCCACGTTGATCATTTTGGCTGTCCTGGGCCGCCTCCACTTGGCAGATTTGATGGGGTGGACCACAGCCAGGTAGCGGTCGACGCTCATAACCGTCAGGCAGAAGATACTGGTGAACTGGTTGATGCCATCCACCGTCATGACAATCCTGCAGAGGGCTTTGCCGAAGGGCCAGTGCACCAGGGCCACCTGCATGGCCAGGAAGGGCAGGCCGAGCATGAAGAGCTCGTCGGCGATGGCCAGGTTGAGGATGTAGATGTTGGTGATGGTTTTCATCTTGGCGTAGCGCAGGATGACGTAGATGACCAGCGTGTTGCCGCACAGCCCGATGATGCACACCACGAAGTAGATGAAGGTGAGGATGGCGTTGCTGGTCAGGTCGAAGTGCTGGCCCGTGGCGTTCTGGGAGGTGTTGGCAGGCGCCTCCAGGGAGAAGTTGTCGAAGGGGGAGGCCGGGGAGAACCAGAAGGCGGTGGCGTTGGGCAGCTCGTACTCCATGGCTCTCCTTGGGTGCTGCTGGCTCAGAGGAACCGAGATGTCATCTTCCCTGGCTCTGGGGAGAGAGGAGAAGATTCTAGAAATCAGGGAGTAAATAGAAATGAAGGGATTCCTGGGGAGGATCTGTCCATCCTGCTGCCAAGCTCAGCAGGAGAGAGGCTCCCTGCAGGGGGGGGTTCCCAACCCATCTCCCCATCTCCTGGAGCAGCCTGCCCGAGCACGCCGCAGCTCCTCCCGGCTCTGGCGATTCCGGAGCCTTTCCGACTCCACAAATCCAGCCGGTGCGTGCCGGTGGGTGCGACTGATGCCCGGGAGCACCGAGCGCCGGGGGAAAGCCTCCTCCTCTCCCGGCCGTTCGTTCGGCGGGTGCAGCCCCTTCCCTCCCAGGCGGCACCGGCACGCCGAGCCCGGGCGGCTCCGGTGGGCGACGAACTCTCTGCGGGGAGCCCCCCAGCCCCGGCCCCGTCTCTCCGCTGCAGAGGGCACCGGGCGGTGCTGC
>VYZP01014252.1:2145-17489 GCA_013400635.1 Hypocryptadius cinnamomeus
TGTATTCATGGGACAGATGATAGAACATGGTCTCAGAGAAAACTAGTTTATTTTAGTTGCTTAATTAGAATTTCCTAAGATGATGACTGACTTGAAGTGAACTTTAGGAAAAGAGGAAAAAAATCACAGAATCCAAAGAGAAATTATAAATCTGATTTCCCCCCTGCCTTTGTCTCTTATTCATAAAATCAAACCCAATTTCACACTGAAGCTTCTGTGCTGGACAGCAGGAGGACCCTCTCCCTCTATCACAGCCAGATGATCAGAGATGTCTGTTTTACAAGGACAGACAAGAGGTTACAGGGAAGGTCACACATGCTGAAGCAGTCTGGTTCTGCACATCACAATGCATTCTTAAAACAACAGCAGAGAGATCAGTTACTCCAATGCATAAAACCTTGGCACTATGAGCATGAAACACAGCCCAGGGCAGAAAAACATTGGAATCCTTTTCTTCTTTCTTCTCATCAGTATTTTAATTATGCACATGCATAATTCTGTTATAGTAACTGAAACAAGATGGTGAGATTTTCTGTTAGCACCCATCCATGTTGCAGGTTCTAGTAGCAAAAAGATGCCCACACAGTCAGTAAAAATGTTCCTCGGCAACTTCAGTATGAAATTCTGTTTGGAGAGGAGTTTCAGGGTGACACAGTTGCCAAAAATGTCCAGCTCTGAGCACTGTCCCCCTTCTCTGACATATACACAGAACTGCAGCCTTGAGGCATGCCAGAACCCAGGAGTGTGTTTGGAACATGCTGTGCTCTGGCTATCCCACCTGGCTGAGTGGAATTCAGTGATCACATTCAGAGGCAGAATAGTTTTAAGGGCATTCAGCTCAGGGCAGACAGTACAGAACTGGGGAGGTACAAAGGCAACAAGACAATATAAAGGATACAGACAATTGTGAAAAGCACCAACAGCAGGGAGACAAAACCCAGGCCTTAATTTAAACTCTTCTTGAATATGTATCAATTATGTTATTTAAACTGGTCATTTTCAAGAGGATGCAAACTAGGCCAAGAGCAACAAAAGCACCTCCAGGACTGAAGTGCTACAGAAACAATTCTTCCATCCCCTTCACAAACATCACTAGAAAAAGAATCAAAATGCTTTAATCAAACAGGAGATGCCAGCTCTGAATGGAGGAACATATGGTTTTTTGGCACTTTCCTGTCTTATGACAGAAAGTGGCCTAGATCATTAAGTTCAGAGATATATTTGCAACCCATGGCAGAAATGCCTTTTGAATAACTTACTCCCAAACTTCCAATACTGTATCTTTGAAATCCTATTTTAAANTGGCAACACAAATCAGCAAGAATTACCACCTGTCAAATGTTCTGTGTGAGGGCACAAGGTTTATGGAGGTTTTGGTATATCAAATGGGCTATATTGATGGCCAGTGCCTTAGGAAATTCATCCAAGCCTGTGGACACAAAAATTACTGATCACAGAAAAAAGAAAACATTAGCAATTCACCAGCTGGTCATACCAGTGCTGCCATGATCCATCTGTCATAGTCCAGCGCCAGCTGAACAATGCCAGATGAAAAAAATCAGAGTAAGCAAAAGCTTGATCCCAAACACCATAGCAAATTCTTCAGACAAAGTATGAGCTGGGCAAAACAGGCAGAGCATGGGTCTTATTAATTCCAAGTATCACATGGAATACGTATCCCCTCTAAGATGAAGAGAAACACTTCTAGACTTCATTCATCCTAATATGTTGTCTTTAATGATGGAGTCGCAGAATTCCAAATATTGGGTATAATCTAAACGCGACGTGGTGGCTTTGTCTGCAAGTTCTCTTCTGCCCCTGAGAACAACCTTTGCTCCAATTTATTCACAAAATGCTCTCCATGACTTTAAGCTTTTCTAGTGTACACTGGGTTGTCTAGATTCATCAGCTGGGTGTTAAAATAGATGAAAACTAGCATGTGGTGTAACCATATGAAAAAAGTTGCATACATTTTTGCATGCAGTGATTATTTTGATGCATTCAACAACAGAACCATTTCAAATAGCAAGCAGAGTACAAAACACTAGAGCACACTATTTCCCCAAACACAAGTTTCTAATGCTGATTCCCTCACTCCAGCTCTTTTCTGCTCGTGCTGCAGACTATCTTGGTGCTGCTGTATACTCTCAGAACACAGAGTCAATGATGGCACATACAAATTTTCGCAAGTAACAGAAGGAGAAAATTCTGCTTCACTGCTCTGACATTGGAAACACTGCTGCAAAAACTCCAACATATTCACCGAATTCCTTAAGCTGCTTTGCAGTACTGGAGTCAGAAGAAAAATTACTGCACCAGGCAATCTCTGAATCATTGCTTTCTGTAACAGCACTAGAAAAAAAGTCTTGTCAAGCTGGAGCTCCCCCCCCCCAGACTGAATGACAAAGCAGTATTGTTAGGCACAGAAAATTCAATGAGTTAAACCCTCATATGAGTCCAGCATTGGTATAGTCATGGCTTAAAACATGTCCCCTATGAAGAACCTTCAGTGACTGCACAGGTCACTTCTGGAGTGTAAATGATGGATCAGTGGTAAAAAAAAATAAAATAAAAAAATTCAGGTCTTGCGTGAAATAGGTCTTGCATGCCCTATTTCATATATTCTGTCATCAAGTGAAAAGGGAGCGTTCTTCTTTCAACATTCTTTCTTGCGTGTTTTAGGCTTAAATTTTAAAGTGCTGTATGCCCCTTCCACAGCTTTGGGCAGGTACATGGGATGCCTTTCCAACCTTTTCCTAGAGCCAGTGGTTCTCCGCTGACTATTTCTTTGAGATTGCTTAGCTGCTTGGGCAGTATCTTGTGAGTATCTCCGGGGAGCACGAAGGATCCAGTTTGAATGCAAACTGTGTTCACTCGTACTGGTAGCAACTGAAAGACAGAAGATAATCCAGGATTAACAGCTTGTCAGTGACATTTTTATCTGCACAGTCAGGGAACACAGCAAGGGTGCTTGCTGGGTCCTTCCTGCAGGTAAGATCAGGAGACAAACCTTGTTTCACTGCAGGATATCACTTGGGATGGGATTCATTTTATCTAGAATTTCAACACCGGCAGCATAAATATGTATGTGAGAGCTAGTCAAATACACTCCTTGGGCACTGCTAAAATGTCCTGCTTCAGATATTCACCTCAGACTGAAGCAAAGGTGAGAAATATCTATAGCCCTTTGCTGATTATACAGGAGAGATGATGATCTTAGATTGGCACATCTTAATTTCTTTGGGCAATCCCATCCTTTCTGATGGAAGCCTCCAGTTATTTAGCCTAATTACCAAATGACTTTTTTGATAGTTGTGAAGGAGTCACCCAGCCATTTGTCAAAAAAAAAAAAGAAAAAAAAATTATATTTTCTATAGTTCTCCAAAGACAGCTTGAGGTAGATATGCAAGGGTGGTGGATAGGCAAGACCTGAGCAGAAGGCAAGCACTATTCTAACCCTGCTTGTACTACCTTTGCCATGTAATGACTGCACATAAAAGAGTTGCACCCCTTCAACAGAAAACAAGTGATGTATTACTGAAATTTCATGTATTGCATGTAATGGTCCTAGATTTGGGATGCAAAACTAGAGGACAACTTATTAAATTAATTAATTAAACAAATATTATCTCACAATGCCGTTCCTCCCTCTACCCTCTGTACCCCATCATGTTTGGCTGGTTTATACTGCACCATCAAAATCGACATCCACATTTGGCAGATCCACGTCAGGAACTCTCCGCCACCTCTCTGAATCCAGGTCTGCAATGACTGAGTCGAAGAAAGCTATTGCTTCTCTTACATCTGAACTGGACTGTGGGCCTTTTCTTTCTATGCATGCCTGTTATCAAAGGAGGAAAAAGTTAGCCAAGGGTTGTACACAATGATTTCTTAATGAGCAAACTCTATACAAAAGATATCTTTGATGCCACACTTCAGACTGTCAGAAAAGAAACACAGGTCCAGACTACTCCACAGGGTAGAAATCAAAGAAAACAGGGCAGCAGATATCTAACAAATATCCATCCTGCTGCATGTTCAAAAAGATGTATATTCCACTTGGGCACACTGGCCAGATGTTATGAAATCCCTCAGAATCCATGTACCAGGCCATTTAATTGGGTAGCTAAGTGACAGCTGGGCTTTGTGGCCAAATTTATTCTGCCTAGCACTAGGCTCCTAAAGAGACACACATTAGAAATGTAGTCATGCAGGGCTCCTTCTGTAATTAATGCTGGGCTCCAGTACCTTCAGAAGATGAGTCAGGCCTTAAGTAGGCTGAACCCTCCTCTGCAGGCAGCGCTTTCTCTCAGCTGAAAAGGGATTGAGGGGTAACTTTGTTACTAATATAAGCATCTTATTAAAATGCCTAGGTTAGGTGAAATTAATCCATATCTAAATTGCTGAAGTCTTTTTGAAATTAAAAAGGATGGTGTGCACTAAAATATGAGTCATTCAACACTGTGATAATTCCCACAGGAAAGACACACTGTTTAAAATTAGGAGCCTGTCTTGATGAAAAAGGAAATGCCTATCTATAAACGCTGAAGCAGTCATAAAACCTGGGCTAGGGATTCTGAAGGTACATGTGGGATGAGTAATTCCTGCCAGGCTCTACCTAATGAAGGGACATATATTTTCCTTGCTAGTTCAAGTCAGGTATATTGTCAGGCTGCAATACCAGCTCAGAAAATTGCTACCCTGGGTTTCAATGAGAGAAAGGGATATGTGCCATGTCACACCTCTGAAGGACCAGCCTGTTCCCTGTTCTGTGCAGGCAGAGAGATGAACTAGCTGATTCCCCTCCTGACATTATGGGTTGATTGACATCCTCAGAAGTGTTTAAAAATAGCTGCTACCACACATCTACTGGAAATAGTGACTGCTATTATGACTAAGCCTTTATTGGTTAAAAGGCATTTTAAAGACATGCCTATGTGCTCCCAGCATCTGACCCACCTCTATTCTTTTCTTTCACTAGACACAAGTGGCACATTTTGAATCCATGGTCAGTCTGTAGTCCAGGACCCAGGGATCTTTGGATCAAAACTGCCAGGGGGACAGGTTTGTCTGGACAAATTACCTTCCCATAAATCATGCAGCAGGTTAGAGAAAGAAGTGAATTTCCACTGATAGGTAATTTAATAAGAACAGGTAGCTTGGGACAAAACCATTCAAGCCTGGTGATAACACAAACCTTGCAATCCGTGAACATCAAATGTGTAGTTTGGAAGAAGAATAGTCTGAATCTTTTAGAAGTCTTCTTGACCTCTCCCTAATTTTTACGAAGTCAGAGGTATGCAGCTGTGACCCTGCCATTTGTGTTGGCAAGAATATCCTGCTGATGTTCCTGTCTGTTTCCAAGGGGATGGGTGATGGAGTGAGCACGCCAGTCACTACCAGGACTGTTCACACACAGAGGCTAGCTGGCCAGACTCAGATGACAGCATTCTTAGCCTCAGACTGTGGAAGATCCAATTGTTTGCCAAAAAACAAGTTAAGCTTTTGGTGTTTTTCTTAAGCAGTATTTTCTGCAGCACATCTCAGAAGTTCACAAACCATTCTGACATTCTGCTGTGACAGAACATCTAAATATGGCAGCAACATTATTTAAAGTCAACCTGGCCTAATTAGTAATTTCAGCCCTACACCCTTCTTCTCACCTTCCCCATTATTATCCAGCTTAAAGAGTGCACTGGATAACCTGTGAGTCTCCTGTTGAAGTCTTGTTTGCAGTCATGGTTACCTAAACAGATCATCCCACTTGCTGCAGTCCTTTGCTTTGTCCTCACTGAATCAAGTCTAGAGTCAAAGTAACCACTGAACTGTCTAGTGACATGCAAACCTATAAAGCTTTTATTTCTAGGATATATGAAAATAATCTGCACCAAAGATGATATTCCAGTTTTATTTTTGTATTTTCATTACAGTAAAGGGTTAAGAATTACGCTGTCTAGAAATGACCCACCAACTTATTCATGAACAGAGAAAGGAAACCTTAAGAATTCCTCATGCCACACATCCTACCAGTAGAGGTTGCACTGATACTAAATGTAGCACTGGCAAGTTAACTGACCTCAGAAAAACTCAGAAAAAAAAAATCCTCTTTGTTTCAGTGAATTTATAATTATTTTGTGTAAGTAATTTTGTCAGTAATAAGACTGCCAGGAAATCCAGAGATTACCACGTTTGTCAGTCATTAACAGCTATAAATAATTATAGTGAAGGATTCCAAGGTACTTAAGTAGGATGTCAGAGCTTGCTCTTTCATAACATTCTCCATACTCTCATAACTTTTTCCTACTTTCTCTCTCCCAACATTTCCTCCCCTCAAAAATAGAAATATACATTTCTTTCTATGACCAGTCATTCATTCCTAATTTTACACTACTTAGAAAGAATCTTAAGGTATTAAGCAACACTTAAATTGAGGCAAAAGTAAAATGACAACTGACTGAAAGCAATAAAGCAGAAAATCAATACAGGTGATATAGCTTCAATGATTTTATTGCTTAAGACTAAGTACATGGCAAAAGTTCTTGGAAATTACCTTAGAAGACTCTTTGGAAGGAAGTGGAAGAAAGGACTTTTTTCCAGTTTTGGATGATCTTGTGGATGCTGGAGAATCTGCAGCCATATGCATGGATTTCAAGTTATTGATATTTTCAAGGTATTTTTTCCTCAAGGCTAGAAGATCCTGTAGGTACTTCAAGCAGTCCTGAGTCTTAGAGTACATCCAGTCTCTGTCTTCCTCTTTTGGCTGAAAGCAAGAGTCAATGCTGGTTGTACTTCTGCACTTTTTTAGTGGTTCACTAACTTTTTCCTGCTCACCTCCAAGGACATACATGGAGGTGCTGCGGATCAGTCTCACTGCAGAACCAGCGCCATCACTGTAAGGGATGTCATCTGTTACGTTTCTTCGCTGGGAGTTGGGGTGAAATATAGAATGGATCTTTTTGAACATAATGTGTCACTTCCTCCCCTTTATACTTTTTCTCTTTCAGCTCATTAATTTCACACTAGATCTGGCAATCAGCAGCAGTTACCTTTGCCTTCAGCAGACAAAAAAAATTGCCACTTACTGTAATGAGGAGGAAAAAAAACCCTATGGCTGCACCAATTATTTTCAGTCTAACATTGTGAGAAGCATGATGGTAATGCAGAAATGATTTTTCTATTCCATTTGTGTCCGTGAAAGAGCTTTGTCCTTTCCTCTGTTTAAAATGTAGTTGAGGAAGTCCAATATCATGCTTTGACCTTTTGTTTGGCGTCTGGTCCCCATAAAAAGCATCAGCACGGAGGCAGGACTTCCCTCTCCCACGATTCCTGCGCTCTCCTGGGGGCGCCGACTGCGGGCGGCCGCGGGGCGCTGGCCGTGGTGCTGATCCGCTCCCGTCCGCCGCGGGGTGATGCTCGGGAAGGGCCGGCTGGAATCAGCCTCCACAGGGCTGAAAGTATGGGTGGAGAGGAATAGTTGCCGTCGAGTGGAGTCCAGCTGCTGAAAGAAGTCGCTCTGGGCTTCACCCGGCAGTAACCAGGAGATGGCTTCAGCTACCTGATACCACAGCGCTGCCAGGAACCAAGCGGATTCAGATGTCAGGCTCTGTTACACTCAATACAAAGATGCACCGTGTAAGGGATGCTGTAAAATAAAACAGTCTTCCAGAGTACTCCTCTGGCAAAATATTGCAGACAGAAACCTAAGAATTTGTGTCTTTCCACACTAGTTGTCCTCCTAGATTGGTGCAAGAACATTTAATACAGCGGGTTTAAGGATTGATTTTTAGCTGAAAGAACTGAGAAACTTTGACTATTATTGGCATACTCGAGGCATGGCTGGTATTTGTGACTGTGTCCACATGATGTATGCTTTGGAGATAAACAGATAGTGAACTGAGGCAATCAACAACAATTTAAAAGCAAGCAGACATGCCCCAAAGGGTTTTCAAAAGATTTTGTTCAAAAGAGTTTTCATAGGTGATCCCACCCAACCATTGATTGCTTGAGGGAAAAAAAAGTAGTTTTAAATCAAATAGATATCACCCTGCAAACACCACTGAGCAAATTTCTTCTAATGCCTCTAGAAGTGCTAATTGAAGGCTTAAGCATCCCAAGATGTGTAGGATCTCAACAGGAAAGATAGCTTGGCACATAAATTTGTGCCTATTGCTTTGGGAACTCCAAAAACTGGATATTAAACATCGACCAGAACCATCTCAAAATGTTCCTTTTATTTATCACTAAAGTTAGTATGTACTTAAAACAACCAAGAATTGAGGCAAACTAGTTTTTGCCACTTTTTCTGTCTTCTAACAGTAGCAATTCCCATTGCAGCTGAAAGCAGCCTAAAGATTGCTCTGAAATATAGTCAGCTTTTTGGTATCTAGCACTTGTATGGAAGTATTCCATTATTGATTCTCTTCAAAGGTCTAGTCAGTCCTCCAGCTAGGTAACAGATTAAGTTGACTTTATGCTAGCATACATCATTAGAACTGTGAAAAAAATATGAGCTTTCTCACCAGATTTACCTGTCTGAGATAGATAAAGTTTTGTGTCATAAATACTAACACATAATAATAATGATTCCATCTACATATTGATTTCCTTTTCAGAGCAAAATGCTGTAAGGTGGTTTTAATACACTGTCCTGAGTTGAGGAGGTAAATATCTGTCACAGCCATTGCAGGGAACTTGTTTACCAAGTCAAGAAAACAGGATTTTTCCAGAATAACCCTAATAAACGTGCAGTTAGATTTGCTACATGGGATACTGTTCTTTGTTTATAGACATGATACAATACCAGTGAGCCTCAGAGCACTCCAAGGCCTCTTAGTTCTCTTAGTCAGGAAACCTATAAATCAAGAAAATCAGTGGGAAATCAAGAAAATATTGATAAAGGTTTGAATCAGTAAGGTCATCAGGAACTCCACTGAGAAATTGCTTACAGTATCAGACATTGCCTTTCAATTGCAGATTGATTTATAAGCTAACCTGGGCTTATAAAGAGCTACAAGGCAAAGAAAAAACCAGAACCAACCAATGAACCAGAAAACCCCCCAAGGTTCTGTTGATGAAACCACAGGAAAAGGTATACCTGTGAAGAGTGAATCTGTTTATATGCACTGCATTTGAAAAACATTTCATATGGGCCATAGCTTTTCTTACCCTGCTTCAACTGAATACTGAAAACATATGCTGACGTCTCACTAATTTAAAAAAAAAAAAAAAAAAAAANGAAAGAAATATTTATGTGAACCCTGGTGAACTGGAGCAGCTGAGTATTACAGGCTTGTAATCTGAGCATCAGCACAAAATGAAAGGGACAGCCAGAGTGGCAAGGACTGAGGCAGCCAGCATTCCTCTTGTGATTTTTTTTTCTAAAACCATTATTCAGAAAAAGCATCTCGAGGAAACTGTGGTAGTAACAGAAATGCACAGGCCAAAGTTACAGATCAAATAGCTGCCAGAGCTGGCAGCAAGCAAAGGTCACCGCACTTCTGAGTCAAAACACACTCAGCAAGGACTTCATGGAGGGTCTTCAACACATCCACTGGGGCTAAGCAGATACAACAGGAACATCCAGAAAAAATTGCTGCAGTGGAAATGAACTGCAATCTATCATCTATAATTCTCCCTGCATAAAAAGAAATCCAATTGTCTGAAAACATGAGGCAGCAGAAACTGAGTTGATATTTCAATTTAATTCACTTCAATTCACCTTATTGGCTTCAACAGTATGCAGAACACTATCTTTTATCACTCAAGTGTCACTGTTCTTCATTTTTTGCATAGTCAATATGGTTATGGTTATTGATGTGCTTATGAAATATGCACTTAGATTTCTTCACAGTTTGCCTGGATGTGTGCCTGTGGATATCAAAAATTGTTCTGTGGTATCTGGGTGGGGTTTTGGGGGGAAAATTGAGGTGGTTTCAAGGGGAAATAGGTAGGCCACCCTCACAGAACCAACCTTCACAAGGTCACAGACCTCTTTGCAAAGTTCATTGCTGTTGTGGAGCCTATAATGTCATTACACTTTCCAAGAAGTGCTCTATTTATTCCATTTCATCGGCACATCCTGGCAAAAGTGGTTATGTTCTTCTCCTCACTCTACATGACAGACACTTTTTTTTTTTTTTTTTTTTTTTTTNGCTTTCAGGCTAAAGAGAGTTCTCAATTTCAAACATGTTCGTTCCCAATTTTTTTAAAAGCTTACTGGGTCACATTCATTCTGTGCCAACATATGTGTCATTCCCATTGTTCATGGTGTTGTTAAAATAAGGAAATATTAATAAATGCATGAAGAAATACAATAACTGCATTATATAATACAATTTCATTTGCAGTCATAAAAGGTCATTTACAATTATTTCAGACATTAATATTTTACTGTATGCTTTGGTAATGGGCAGTGAGACAATCTTTCTCTCCTATTGTATATTAATTTGTTTTCTTCAGAGAATCTACTGTAATTTAAATAGCTCCATGGATTTAAAAATTTAAAGGATGAAATAAAGGATATACTCTACTATGTTTTCTAAGAAGAGAAATGCCATTAGAAATTTTTTTTGAGATCTTTTCCTGTAAGGCATTTGCTTTTAAACATGTTTCCAGAGTAGTGATTCATTTATTGATACTCAAACTCTGTTTCCCACGTACCTGTAAGTGTCCCTTTTTAAGTAAATAACAGGGCAATTATAATTCAGCCACAACCACAGATCACAGGTCTCTTTCCCAGAGTTACTGCTGTGGACTGAATATGCTGCTGTTATCTAAGACAGTTGGTAATTACAAGTGAGAGTCTTATTCAAGAAAGATTTCCTTCTGCACAGACATTCATCAAATGCCAAATACGGCTGAAGAAGAAAATTTAATTCTCTTAATTCAAAGTTTCAAGTTCATGGACAGCTATTAAATCATAAATAAAGACCTCTCAAAGAAAGAGCTTGTGAGAAGCAGATCAAATAGACCAGACTCATCAAATAGACCACACTAAATATTTAATGGCATCTAAGATTACTGGCTTTGACAAGGCAATGATCACACCTTGCTTGTTCATTTGGCTACTCGAATCTGACTTCATTTTTGGTTTTTGTTTAAAGTCACTTTTTTCCCTATTGCTGCTTTCAACAAGTCTGTTTTCTTTGCAGCTATCAGAGTGATCTAAGTTGCATTTAACAACACCCAATCACTCCCAAAATTGTTTTTTTTAAATCTAGCCTGGGCATTCTGTCAGCTCCTGATGCATCATGACTGCATAGGAAAATCAAGTTAGAAAATCCAATATATCTGCTTTGTTTAACTAAATTAAGTACACAGTTGAAAAACAAACCATAAAATCAAATACACAGATAAATACACTTAAGTATTTTTATCAATAAGTTATTTGTCAAAGTGCATTTTTATCTCTTGAATAACATGCCAAGATGCATACAAATCTATCTACTTGATAGTTAAAATTCATCATGACTGATACAAAGGAATGTCAAATCATCCTTGAAACAAAGTTCTGATTTCAAACAAGAAAATCTTTGATAAACTGTAGATGACAACATATTCTTTTTCTATCCTAAAGTTTTATGAATCTGTGGTATCATATCAGTTAGGATAATACATTTTATTATATTTTAAAAATTTAATGAGAACACTTCCTTTGCTTTTAAAGAAAAAAAGTTCCACACATAAAATATGTGAGTGGATAGCAAAGTTACTGAGGCTTGTGCTATTTTAGCTAGTTCAGAAATTAGACCACAGTTGCCAGTCTCTGATGAACTCTTCCACATCTATATAGCTGCATAAAAAGCGGATTCTTTGGACAGAGCTAATTGAGTCCAAACAGAGGAAAGAAAACAGAGTAAGCAATTCATTACAGCAAGTATCAACATTGTGCTCCCTAGTCCTTGACTATTTCAAATATTCCCTTGAAATTGTGCAAAGACACACACACATACACACACATACAACCTGTTAAATAAATTAAGACAAAGATAAAAAATGCTGAGAATGCTGAGACCACAGCTCAGTTCTAAACAAAAATCAGCATCCCTGGCTGCATATGGTAGTAGTTATGACACTTAGTGTTTCAAAGATCATACATACTTGAAAATATGAGCTGGTGGTGCATTTCCAAATCCTGAATCAGGTGCTGATCATCAGTGCTTTTGGAAGGCGGCAAGAAACATCCATCATTAGAGGTGCAATACCACTGGTTCCCACCTTTCACTGGCTAAAAGGGAAGATGGAAGAAGAACTGACCTGTTATAAAGCAAAGAAGAATCTTCAAGAATGGTTATATCTGCTCTTTCAGCCCTCAGAGGTAACAGTCCGTTCTTCCTTCCCAAAACTGCAATCAGGAACTGCTTGATATTGTTCCTCTTTTGGGAAGTTCACAAAGTATGGGAAAGGAGATCAATTCTGATACCATGCATTTCAAACATCTATGACTGTTTCTTTGAGGATTAAACTGGAGAAATCAGTTTCTCAAGAATGAAGATGAAGATTATCATTTGAGCTGATTCAGAGGAAAATGCAGTGAAATCTCTTTGTTGCCCACTTGTCAATCTTGATTTTTAACGGTACATGCTTGAGCCATGTCAGACAACACGAACTTGTCAAACTAGCTGAGTCAGAACATTGACTCTCCTATCAGAAGATAAGTAAGTTTTTTGTAAATCTGGAACATCAACTTTCCATCTAACCCAAACTTTAATTGAAGTATTACCATCTGACTTAGAAGGCATACACTCTCCATAAATTTTTGCCACATGAAAAATTTCATTCATTGAACAGGTTTTGTTGCAGCATAAGCACAGCCTGGGACCAACAAAAGTAGTGACTGCATTCCTACCAGGCATGAGAAAATAAAGAAATGCCAATTCATGTGCAGTAACATGTATGGAAAATGATTACACAAATGAGATACCAATCCTTTAAAAAAAAAAATTGCTGTTGTTGGGGAAATTTTTTGCGTATATTCTGTAACAAAGCATTAAGATGAACACAAGTGAAACACACCCTGCTTTAGACCTATGTCTACAGCTGTTGTTTGGCAGCCTTTTCAGAGGGTGAGAGGTTACCACACTTATCCCCTGCTGTATCGAGCCGTCTCCTTCCTTTTGTTTCCTCAAACAACCCTGCTATCATTAAAAACTCCGTCTCTGTGACAGGCTTGACAAGGGAACTTTGTCTTGTCTTCTGTCACACAGGGTCAAGGGAACAACCAGTTGGCCTTGCTTGTTTTGTTGGAGGAATTCATGTCCTTTTAGTGGAAACTCTGTTAGGACCTTTCAGAGCTTTGTTAGTCTTTGTTGAATTAGATATTGTCTCGCCTCTTGAGTCCTTTGTTCCCAAGATGGCTTAAGAATTATGGTGATGTCCAGCTTGTTGCCTGTCACATCCATCACCCATTGATGGAGTATTTGGCAGGTGAATGTGATAAATAGCCAAAATTCCTTCATGATAGCTCAATGAAGAATGGAGGTTGTAAGCAGCAGTTCTTCCAATTGGTTTATAGAACGCAAACATTTAAATGACCTGTCTGTCTTGATCTCTAACAGGATCATCTGTTACTCATTCCAGTGAAATTCTAATACATAATTATCCTTTCCACAAAGGATGTCCATAGGAGGACTAATGAAAGGGGACAGCGTATCTTTGGTAAGTCACAGGGCTGCCAGACTCCGTCAGTCATTCCCAGGCAAGGCCTTCTCACCATACCTCCAGACTTTTTCATAGGCACTCTTGGATCTTATCTCCTTCCTGCTCTGCTAACCCAATGAGAAAGGACCAAACTAATTTAAATGGAGAAGCAAAAAGGAGCAGTTTGGCAGGGATGTCTGAGAAAGAGGGGCTCAGAGCAAATGAGGTATCATTTGAGCTCCAGAGAAGATGGAAAGACAGAAGAAATACATCTTCAGCACTTACCAATAGTGGGGGGTTTGCACGTAAACTTTTTTTCTCCTCATATCACAATGTCTCTGGGAAAAAAAATAAGCCTGTATACAGCCTAAAACACAGCCTGCCTTGTCCCTGCCCCTGCTGCTACAACATAATTAATCAAAGGGGACTACTATCTTTGCTATAAGCTTCTTGAACACATCTAGTACATCTTCTTCAGCACCTGCAAAGGCACTTCCAAAGTGAAACAACTTTGGTCATGCTAAGGAATTCAAGGAGGGGGCCCATTCAGCAGGGAGCAGCTACACCTGCAGTGACAACCTACAAGAACCAAATCCTACAACACCATCACTACGATGAGTGTGCCTCACCAGCTGTCTGCTCCAACAACTGCTGGCATCACTCCATGCACTGTGAGAATGGAAAACTTTTTACTGATAATTGGTAGCTCCCTGAAGAGAAGCAGCCCGAAATAGGCAGGATAATTATTAACTAGGTTTGGTAGGAGCAGTTTTTGTTGCCTCTCTCTGAGTGGTCACTAAAGAAGCAGGAGAAATCAGATTCCACGTTTTTCTCTCACATTTGCCAGTTTTAACATAAAATGTAGTAGCTGGTAAACATGAATTCTTTCTGCTTGGATAATTTGACCTTCTGCCTCTACTCACTTCCCACCTACCCAACCTTCCACTGTCCTTGTAACACAGCCCTGCCAGTCTGTATTAAGACACATTTAAAGGATTGGGGAAAGAGAAGAAGAGGTGGCTACACAGCCTTGCCTACCACGTTCAAGCTAAACTTCAAAGAGTATTTCCCCTATACTCCCTGTGAATAGTCAGATAATATACACAGGTGTGGCTATTTGCAGGGGCAAAGGCAGTTCATTTGGATCCTCTGAGGAACTTTCAATCAATCAACACCTTCTTCCAGAGTAGCTGATCTATGATGTGGGATCTAAATATGAGGGGAAAAATATCGTACTAAAGCAGTCGCTGCACAGAAGCTGCAAAGAGGACCACTGCCAGCCTGTGGGGCACAGGGTAGCTGCTTTTGGGTATCTAGATTCAAAAAGCCTGCATGAAGCCCTTCAGCAACTTGCAGACATGAACACTTGATGTGTCCCTGGTGTAGGTATTGTTTGCAGTGGGTGCACCTTTGAGATGGCTCACCAATAATACTGAAGAAAGTAAGACAAAACCAATTAAACTATCTACTCATATTCTTGAAACAACCTGGAAAGTTTTTACAAAGGTAAGATTTGAGCCAGGTCAGAAAATCACTGAGATATAGACACAAGTGGTCATGGATAGTGAAATGGGTTTGCAGCTTGGCAAGGTGTTTGCAGTAATCTGCAAAGCCAAGTTACACTTTCCAGGCTAAGATACCTGCTAAATTCACAAAGCTTGCAAGTCAGCTTAGTCTGCGCTCAGAGGAACGTAGAAATTTTTTAT
>VYZP01014252.1:17908-68419 GCA_013400635.1 Hypocryptadius cinnamomeus
TTTTTTTTTTTTTTTTTTTTTTTATGAAAAGGGAAGTCTGAAAATCCAGGTTACTGTGAAGAGCCCAGGCTTTGCTTTCTGCCTTTCCTGAGACTGTGGGTCAGCTCCCAGTACCTCAGCTACTGCCAGAACATCTGCAGAATGTCCAGCCTGGCCTTCAGTAAAAGACGACACCCACCCCTGAGATCTGCATTCCCTTCTTGCGTGAATCGAACTGCTTGTCCCAAACTTCAGAGACGCTGGGGGTTGCCTGGCTTTTTCCATTGTCTTTCCCTTCTCCTGAGTCAGCGATGGTTTGGAACAAGAGGGAGGATGCTCACAAGGCCCTCAGCAGTGCTCGCTCCCGCGATCGGCTCCTTTTGCTCCTTTTAGTTTCACCGCTAGATGGGAGCCTCGACCTCCAGAGCACCCGGCAGTACCACTGCACACACCAGCTTCCCAGTGACACAGCTTTTTACCTGCACTAAGTCAGATATCCAAATAACAATATTCTCTGGGCTAAGTCATTTCTTTAGCTCATACACGGAAGGTATAAAACTCTATAAACCTCCCAGATGCGGTGGTATTCTTAGACAAAACTGTAAAGATTGCTACAGCTGTATCTGTACAGGCGATACGAAGCCAGATAGGATTGGCCATGGATAAAAAAAGGGAAGAGAATGAAATGACTGCTTCCCTCCAGTCTCAGCACAGGAGGTAATCCCTGGTGGTTCACAGCTGGGCTTGCACTGAGGTCTCCAGAGCAGCCCTGAGTTCCCAGGGCATAGCACAAACAGGAGCTATATACTCCAATTTCCCCAAAACATTTCTGTCTGCAAGCACCACATAAATGAAGAGTGAGTTTTCAATGGCTGCTATAAGAAATTACTTGCAAAATGTTTCTCATGAATGAATATTTTTTATGTCTTATTTCCGAGAAGCTAAATGTGGATTTTTATGTTGTGGATTCAAGGTGCTTAGGATGCATGGCTCTCATGGGAACATTCTCTAACTGAGGAAGTAGCTCTCAGTAATGGGTGATGAACTGCTGAATACTCACAATTATGAACTCAGAATTTGCTTCTGCAGAAAACTCATGTTGGCTCTTAGCCAATATCAATGAGATCAATGGGAGATATTCCTGCTCCCTAATGCCAAGCCAGATGCTGAGAACTCCACTGCTTTAGGAGACAGCAAATTCATTTCAATACTTGGACAGAGCAAAGAGAAAACATGGTTTGTATGAATTTGCTTAGAGAGTCAGAAGACTGTTTGTGAGAAGAATTTCTGATGCCCATGTATCATTAGTCCTTACTTTTGCAAGCCTATAGAAAGCTCCTTGTTTGTTGCTCTTCATTATTTTTTTAATAAAAGTGCAGGTATCTGACATAATCTTGTCTACGACTGTCTCCACATATAGTGCCACACCTGTAATTTCTGTAGTGGTGCTGAATTCAGCATTACGTGCTGAATTCAGAATTAGAATTAGCATTCAGTTTATGTTAGATGTTATGCATCTACATCTGTGCAGGAACATCAGATAGTGAAAGGTCAGACCCCCAGCTCTGAGGGAATGGATTATCCACAGCATGGATTACATCTACCTAAATAAATTCTCTTTTTTCCCCCCAGAATATCTGGGTTTGCCTTTTATGCCAGCTGGAAAGACTGTGCTCTTGCCCAGATTGTGATGTGCACTGTTTAGTGGAGCTCTAGAGGGTACAAGCCAAAACTGCCAAAAAGCACATAGCCAGTGTGGGCTATCACAATCTGGTCATGATTGCATGGGGACATGGACCTGTTCCATCTGAAAGTCCAGGCACAGCTCTCAAAGGCTGGGCCCTGAGCTGGTATAGACAAGATAATTGAAGAGATTTATTCACATTCACTGGAGTCAGGATTTGGTACACACTAGCACGCATCAGTACAGGTTAGGAAAAAAAAACCCTATGGATTTGTTTTTGTTATAAAATAGCTGAAATTTCATACTGCCACTTGTAAATGGATTGTGTGTAACACAGAGAGAGAACCAACACTCTTATGGGCCTCACAAGCAGCTCTTTTCTCTTGGGTGGCAGCTCTCCCCTCTAGAGCTCTGCCTGGGATTAGAATTGTGCTGCCATTACTCTAGATGTCATTAATCCCTTGTGTTCATTTAAGTCAATCTTTTTCATAGTGCTGCTTGGTTTTATTGGTTGTCTTTTTGGGGTATTGGGGCAGAAGGGGGGAGAAGTATCATCTCTGTGAAGCAATTCCATGTTGATGGGCAATACTGCTGCTTATAGCAGGAAGAAGGATGCCTTATGTTTATGAGCTAGACCACACCATATCGTTGTTCTCCCTGTGGGATAAACTACTTAAAGTTTACAGGTAGTATATCTAACACTCCAAAAACTTTACTTTTCCTGGTAAATTGCTTGATTTGTGTAACCAGAGATTACACTGGAGATAATTGCAACTAAAATGGATGAAAAATCTTGGACTTGGTCATGGTTTCTTCACCTACACATTCCCATTCATTCCCTGGGTTACAACACGGTCCCATACCAGCTGGAGCTTATGGCTAAGCTTGCCTGAACTTGAGCACTACAGGACAATAGTCTGTACTGGTAATATCCAGCTCATATACACATTTTATATGGTAACAAGGAAAGGAAGAAGCTATGGCTGAATGGAAGAAAATAAAAGAAAACACGAAAGACCAACTGATAGGAATCATGAGTAGGCGCACTATCAGAAAACACTCTGAATTAACATCTGAAATGAAACACACATCAGATTGCCAGTGTCTCTATAAGAAGTGCCAATTACTCTGAAAGCCATTTGGAGGAAAAAAGCAAAAGGCTTATTCTCAGCAGTATCAGTACTGATTGATGGATGATGTCACTATTGCATCACTGCCTATTGTGGCAGGAATTGTGTTCATTGAATGAAAAACTGTAAATAGCAAATATGTAGTGAGCTTCTATAAACAGCTCCTTTTTTGTCATACCAATCATTTTCAGTTTTCTGTGATTTGCAGATGCCTGAGATTTTGCAAGTGGAAAATCCACACAGACACAGTGGAAGCTGCTATATGTGAAGAGGTGAGAATGCCAGTCTGGTGATTATAACTTTAATCCATACTTTCAGTTTTATTTTAATCTATAGTTATAACAAAGTCATGTGAACATTCATTTAATGGGCCGAATTGCTGATTTTTTTCAACTTTTTATAAACCAACTGCTGCCTAAACATGCACCAGATTCAGTAGATTCACAATCTGCTCCTTAATCTAATTACTAATAAAGGTGTCTGCAGAAAACTTTTTCGGATTGCTGAGTTTTACAAAGTTGAATGTTGCTTTACCAGCCAGAGATATAAGTTAAAGGCTTCACTGGTTCCAATGTCTGATACAATTAGGTTAATGGCATGAAGCCACTGGAGTGTGGGGATGCAGGCAGACTGCTCTGTGCCCAGGAGTCAGAGCCACGGTCATATTTGCCCTTGCTGTCAAAGAGAAGAGAACAGCAATGACAACAGTTGCTAGAAGGATCTTTCTAGAAATACAAACTGGCAGGCTCTCCTTGTACTCTCATGCCCGTAGGCAGCTGTCCTACAAAGTGCTCACACTTCCTAGAAATTTCAGCAGGCTTTTCTGGGCATGGGCGGAGAACTTTTCAGAAAAAAAACAACAAAAAAAACCACAACCAACCAACCAAAAAACCCCAACAACAACAACAACAACAAAAAACCCTCACCAAAAACAAAACCAAAGAAAACAAAAAAAAACCATGAAAAAAAACCCAGAAAAATCCCCAAAAAAATAATAATTAAAAAAAACCAACAAAAAACCAACAAAAAAACCCCCTCCAACTCCATAGAAAAAATTTGGTCTGATGAAAGATGTGTGATGCTGTGCTTGTCATGTCTGAGTCTTTCCTTATGTAGGCAATAGTATGAGAACATTAGAAGAGATCACAATGAGCCCTCTTGCAATGAGAACTCACCTCAAATGACTTTCACATCCCTGGAAAAGTCCCAAACTTGTTAAACTTCTTGCATCAGCTTCCTAAGTATGGGGGGTTTCTCCCCCATTTTTTTCCAGCTCATCACCTCCATTTTTGTGAAGTTTTTTCTTAGTTTCTATCCACCTACTTCCAAGCTGTGTTCTAATTCAGCTGTAACCACCTCAGTATTGGCATGACTGGCTAATTGTCATCCTTGACCACTGTTGTGGCTATGTAATGGTTTATCTCACTCACCACGCACATTTGGGACCAAGATGAAAGATACCAAGTTTAATGTCACAGATATCTGTGCACTGCTACTGTAAAGGTTTCTCTTTGACAGAGGTGTGGGTACAGGGAGCTTCTGCCTCGAACTACATCCTCTGTTATGTGGACCTGCCTGTGTATTAAATGGAAATTATTACAACATGTTACTGAGAAAAGCCTGAGGTGTGTGTGTACATACGTACATACATATACATCTATGTGTATGCATATATACATATGTATGTATGTATATGTACCCATGAAGACCATTATTCTGAGTGCAGTCAGATTTCAGCTACTTATAGACTGCTTCTAGATTTTTCTCTTTTCCACAAGTTAAAAAAAAATTACTCTCAGTCATAATCCTGTTCTTGTGCAATGCAGAGAAGGAGGTGACCAGGAGGGACTGGAAAACACACAGCAGATTAGGGGGAATGTTCTCCTTCTCATTAGTGAGATGAATGATCACCATGTGACCACTCATGCAAGGGTCAGACTGCTTTTTCACTGGCACTGAAGACCAGATTATCCAGAATGTTAGGGATGTTCCCTGCTGCATAAACATGGAAAAAATTGAAAGCAGGGTCTTAAAGGAGCAAGAGACAACTAGAGAGAACCCCTTAATGTAAACCTGTTCTGGTTTCAGCTGGAAAAGAATTAACTATGTTCACAGAAATGCTATGAAGATGGAAGGAAGGTAAATGGATATTATAAGGCTCAGGTCCCAAAGCAGTCTGTGTTCATGAGGCACTGCACCCAGTTTCACAAACCTTGTTCCGGATGCCCTGTTCCATTGCTTCAGTCAGCATGATTTGGGACCTGAGCTGCTAAGTCCACATGCCTTGGGAGTGTCCCCACCAGCTGTGGAATCTCAGAACTGTGCTCCATTCCCTCATAGAATACAGGCATACCTTCCAACATCTTCCTTCCACAGACATGGGTGAAAAGGTGTCAGACAAGGACTTCTGTCAGCACCACAGGATTGAAGGTCACATCAAGGACATTTAATTGTGAAGTGGGAAAGGAAGCACTTGATAGTAGACAGGCTTAGAATCCCACTGACAAAAGCTACAGTGGATTTCTAATTCTCTACAAGTAGCCCCTTTCTTCTTATGTCTAAGTGTAACCTCAAAGCATCACTTAAAGAGCTATATTATTACAAAATATCACTTGAGCTGCTGGAACTCAAATGCTTCTAGAAGATGCGAGGCATGTGACTTCTACAGATCTTGGTGCAAAACCAAATTCAGATAAACACTGGTAGCACCTCATCACACAACATCTGCCTTCTTTAGGGCTGGTTGCCATGTCCCCAGCCACCCTGCTGGAACTGGTCAGCTGACCCCTGAATGTCAATAAAAGCTCGTGCAATCCCATGACATATATGTATACATACAAGGGCAACATTCCAACAAACTGCTTGTTTGGTCATTGTCATCTAGACTCGAATTATGTGAATTTTCTGGTTCAGGGCACAAAATCCACCTTGCAGGTGCATACATGGGATATTGGTTTCACTAACTCTAAGTGGTGATGTCAGTTGTTTAAGATGCCACCTACTCGCCAAAAGCGTGCTGCCTATTACTTGGAAGAGAACAAATTCCTCTGCAGGTGACTCAGAAGACCTATTTATTTCCCCTGGCTTTGAAGGAAGTCCAGAGGGATCCTGGGTGTCTAAACTTCATCAGATGGACTGCTTGCCCACGAATCTTCTCCAAGAACCTCTGCTACATGGGAGAGAGGGAGATCTCCCGACACAGACACTCCAGTGCTGTTCAGGGCAGCAGGCAGACAGCCCACAGCTAAGGGTCCAGCTGCAATAGCCACAGCAGTACCCCATTCCTTGTTCCCTGGGCAGGGAACTCAGGATCAGGGGAGCTCCTGTCTATGCAAGGGATTTTTGCCAAGCTGTGATGCAGAAGAGTGAGGGCTGGACTTCAGACATTTCTTAATTGAATGGAAAAGAAAAGGAAAGGAAAGAAAGCCAAGTTGTAACCGAGGAGCAGTTCTAAAATTAGTTCAAATAACAGTATGATGAATATCGTGGAAAGGTTTCCTCTTATAACCACATCTGTACAAATAGTGAGAAAAGCAAATAGCAATATCTCTTGTTATAGACTAAGTAAATATTCTGCTATTGAAGATGCTGTGGAAAGCTGAGGTGCTTTTTTCAAATAAAGATATGAGATTAGCAGCAGGATTCATAGTCTTTTAGATTTCACTGACATATGCAAAACAACAAAGACAACATTCTTGTGACTCTTCCTATCTTCTTAATTCTGTGTAAATTTTACCTACCTATCATTGTGAGGCATCCCTGAACTGGTAATAATTAGCATTGACTCCATGATTTATAGAAGGTTGATTGATTTTTTTATTATATCATTATTAAGAAACTTATTGTTTTTATAGACAGTTACGATATACTTGGACTTAATTGGTCTACTAATTTAAATTCTATCACCATTAGCTAATTAAGAAACTGCTCTTTCGTAAACAAATTTCTATAACACATTTCAGATGTTCATAATACCAGGTGTTTCAAGTTAAGATAAGAATTGTTTCTCCTTATTTTCTCTGATCTTCTCACAGATTTTTCCCCAGGATAATGCCTGGGAAAGTTGTTTCTCTCTGTGGCCAGAGAGCTGCTGCCACACCTACCCCTTCAACAAAGCCATCAACCCTCTCAACACCCTGGCAAGATCAAACTTTAACCAGGCATCTGCTCTGTGGTAAGGTTGGCTTCCCTGTGTCCAGCCTTTTGCCTCCCCTACAAGGTGGATAGATACGCCTGTGCTCTTTGGTCACTCACAGTAGAAGAGAAACTGCAGCACATAAACCAATATATAGATACTGAACAGTAAACCACTGCTATTTTCTATTGGCTACTGAAATATTGCAGAGCCCACACTTGGTTCCCTGAGCCACCTACGGCACTTTCCACAGCCATTGCAAAATTAGTCACAAGCTACGCTATGAGCTTCCACCATTATCACCCATTAAAATTCTTCCTTACTTACAGAATGTTTAAACACATGTTATTATATCATGGCTGATATAATCAAGGGTGACAATGTGGGTGGGGAGGTGAATAAGACTTTTTTGGTCCATTTACTTCTTCCACTGCCCAAAAACTTTGCCAAAAACACAGGAAAGGAAGCAATCATTCAAACAACCCAATAAACATTTTCTTCATGTGGGTGATCTCATGATACTGCAACCACAGTAACTATAGTAGTTACTAAATGAAACTTTTCTTCCTCAGATAAATGATCTTATCCCACAAGAAATGTTTATCTAGCAGAAGTAGGCAGTATGCTGAGGCAGTTACATTCACTGCAGTTTATAGGTAGTATTATAAGGGTCCTTCAAGAATAAGAAATATTTAAGTATCTGTAGAGAATACTATCATAAGCCTGGACAGTTTCCCTATCACCCATGTGTAGGCCTCTTTTTAAATTATTATGAGAGACACTGTGCAATGTGAATCACCCTGAAGGTGCCCATGTTTCTCCATTAACTAAGGCAGGCAGATGTCCAGGTCTGCTTAGCTCCTTCACTTAAGAGTGCTCAGAAGATATCTATTATTAAGTAAAATTCTTTCTGTCCAATACCTCTTCAGCAAGGGCACTATTTGGCTTGAATACAAAATAGAGCTGCACACACATCTTCATTCAGAGAATGGTTCCCTGCTTTCACAGACAGAAAACTTCTTCTCTTTCAAATCTTCTTTCAGACAAGTAATTTCCTTTCAATATTCTCCAAATGTAGACTACTCTTCTGTCTTGTACTTGTCCTCTGGGCTGGTGATTCATGCCTCTCATTTTTACCTAGAAGTTGACACTATTTTGTTCTTTGGACCAAACCCGCCTGTCTCTGTGACGTGTTCAGCACAGACTTGTGTCGAGGGAGAATGGAAGAAGAAGGTGACACAGCCTTTTGTGATAGAAGTACAAATTGTCCTCTGCTCCAGCACTGCCTTACACTAAATATTCTCCAAACTTCAGCCAACTTTATGAGGACAATATGCAGATGCTGGAACTCATAGCAAGAAGTATTTCTGCTGTGCCTTGCTGAGAGCACCAAGAGAAGCAGTGGAGTTTTGAGGAAGATGAACAAATAGGGTGGAAACACTGAAGATGAAATAGAGGAAGTCAAGGTGTGTCAGTTTTTTAAAAAAAATATATATATAGTTGTTAAAAAAGTAATCTCCTTAGAGCCACAACTCAAAATAAAGGACAGAAGATGGCCATGTATATGTAAATTGGAGGAAGATAGAGGAATGGTGTAACCTCGGATGGTATAAGAACATTCTCTGCTTTTCATTCAACCACTCCATCCCTTTCTCACATGCTCAAGAGCTTGCTTATCCTCTACAACCAACATTTGAACTAATGGCTCATATGTAGAGCAATAAAAGAGTTGCAGATTTCGAAGACTACTAGGCGTCTGCATTGTTTGTGGACAGCAAGCACTGAACATCCAATCAGTTTTATGTGGGAACCTAAGCACAGATATAGACACCTAACTTTAAATAGATGAGACTGAAAGTGATTGTCTAAATGTAGGATGAGATTTTATTTGATAAATCCCAGATGAGTAAACTTGTCATCTTCATCATTACTCCATGAACAGAATTGTTGAAGAGTATTTATGGGAGAAACTTCTCGACAAGCTGAGATAACTTGTAAAACTTATTTTCACATCCTTTAAGCAAAGACAAGTGCTTAAAATTATCTGTTTGAGTTTTTCCTTTGGCAGACTTGGAATAAAATATTTACAAGTTCTTAGACATTTTTAGTCTTAAGAAAAACTTAAAGACTTTTTGTAGTCTTCATATCTATAGCATTATCATGGAAAATATCTGGAAAAGAACTATTTATGAGATCAGTCCTGCAAACACAGAATGCTGTTCATAGCACATAGCAGTACCATTTTCTGGACTGATAAAATTGATGGACAGTGTTGCCTTAGAGTTAAGATCAACGCTGCATTTTCAGACTATGAATATAACTCTTCCACTGGTTTCACAAAACTCTGTTTTGTCCAGAATCCATATCTAAACCATTTCATGTAAGTCACACCCCATTTCTTTGAGTATAAACAGCATTCCTCAGACAGGGACATGATGATCAGCTTCCTTGAATATCAAGTTAAAGAGAGATGACTAATTTATTCCCTATTCTCCATGGAGTGGCATTTATTTACATGCTGACATGCTGTGAGCACTTTATGATGCATAGCAGACTGGCTCTAATACCACTTGATCCTTCATAAATTAAGAGGCAAGAGGCAGCAGCCTATCGTGTAACTCCATTACTGGGATTTGGATTAGGAGTGTCTTGCACATGTTATTGTCCTTCTTTTAGCTGCTACATGTTAGGTGCCTTGAGAATAGCTTTTGGAAACCTTTTCCCAAGCCATCCTTTAACTGCCCATCTGGCTCTCTGAAAGGATCTATTTGCCACTGAGCTTCATGGGCCCAAGTCTGGGGGAAAATCCAGCAATCGTCAGAGAAAAGGAGTAATTTTAGAAAGAAACTTTTCTATTTCATGTCCATCTGCATTGCAGAACCTGATCCTGACTGGTAAAGTAAATGCTTTTATTTGCATCATTATTTCTAAGTTTACCTGTAAAGACTTTACCTGTTATACTCTGGCAGTGTCTGTTTTCACAGGAGATCTGTTGCAGTAGGTGTAGCAGTGGGCACAATTACAGTCAGACCTTTCATCTTTGAGGGTGTTTTAAAAGCTTGAAGGCAGTTTGCGTTCTCCTGGGCTATGGAGGCTTCCTATGGGTTATGGGGCTTTTTGTGCCAGCACACCCCTCTCAGCCTGGGTCACACAGCCCCTGCACACCCGGCAGACCGGCCACGCGAAACTTTATAGGAACCAGTAAAATAACTGGTGAGCAGGGAAATGAGTGTTTAGCCCTCCTCCTCCCCTCTGCCACAACAGAGGAGCCAGACTGGTACTGTTGTTGCAGCTGTGGCCCAAGGGAAACCAGGCAGAGGGCCAGTGGGACTAGCAGGGCTGTGCAGAGCCAGGCCAAATCCTGTAGCATGATGGAGAGAAGACACATTTCAATCTTACTGTCATGAACAGGACCTTCTTCTTCCTGACAGACAGAACATTTAAATATAGATGGGTTTCCTTCCACTTTGATTTGTGCATCAAACAGCTTGGAGCTGAGAGGTGGAATTGGCAGTTTTGATAGTTGGATGTTGCCTCTGATGTGTTTTCTACGGTGATCTGTGTACAGGATGACACCTATAAAACACTGGATACCTATACTGGCAGCAGCACTGCCAGTCACTAGTGTGGAGGTTTTGGCAGATTCACCAACAAGTTTTGCTACATGAAAACCCCTGACTGAGGCACATCAGAGCTGAGGACAGCAGCCATTAGATTCCCTGTCACCGACACAGTACAGAATTCCATGGGGAGTGAAATCACAGTGTTAACTGCTACCCAGACAGCTTTCTTGCTTCATTTTTTTCCTCAACATTAGCTATGTGATGCCTCTAGAATGCTGCTAGAATGTGTAGTAATCATAAAATCAGCCACATTTTCTCTTAGCCAAACTGCTAGACAACAAGAAGTGGGATAAGTTCTGATCCACTTTGTACACTCTCTTGTTCCCTGCCCTTGTAACATATCAAAGTTGCACCTGGAGATAAATCACGGAAGTGTCATTAAAAGTTTGTCCTGTCCTTATGGTTTTCTTAAACACCTGCTCCTGGCTACTGGATGAGATAGATGCTGGGCTAGTTGGATCTTGGATATGACCTAGTACAACTGTTCCAATAGTCTCTAATAAAAGAAGATTGAGGAGCAGCTAGGGAATCTAGGAGGCACTGCATTTTGAAGGAAAGGCACTCATGTGCTTCAGTGATGGGCAGCCACCCAAAACACTAAGGTAGATGGAAGGCAATAAACTCTGGAGATAAGCAGATGGCTCTCAGGCAACAGAATGAGTTTACAACCAATACTAATGGTCTTAAGGTTTTTTATTAACTTCTTGCAAAATGTCAGAGCCAGTTATTACATGTCTTAGCTTCTTAAACATCAAAGATATTTTTTAAAGTTGATTTACACAAGCCAAAAAAACTTATGTAATTTTCAGTTAAAACTTGCAGACCACAGAAATAGCATCCAAATTTCTTTCCTAATAATCCTTTCTGCCTAATGGGCTTTTGGGCCAAGTTTCTGCCCTTTATACTTTTATTTGGCCTAGTTACAATTCTGCAAATGTTTCAATGCACTTTGAGAACAGCAGCTGAAGTAAAATTGAATCTGGGCTGCTGGGATCCTGTCCTCTGCCTTGGAGGAGCCATCCACTGACAACCACACTGTTCTGTCCTTCTCTTTTGTCTTGCTGCTGGACTTGGTGCAAGGAGAAGTTCAGTCTGTCCAGGAAAGTAATGTTTCTGAGGATGAACCATTTCTTTCTTTTGCTAGGCTGGTTTTCAGTCAGATCAGCTCCTTCAAATTCTCCAGGTAGTGTGGAGATGAAGAGGTGCACAGTCAGGGACAGGAGAGAAGGGCAGATGTGCCTCCTCCCTTTAGCTGAGTGTTAGCTGCTGAGTGGCTCTGCTGCACAAGAATGAGCTCCTGGCTCTGTGGGTCACTGGATGATGCAGCTTGCATGTTTAGTAGAGACCTTTAACATGATCCATAAACTCTCAGAAAAGACCACCCTGGTACAAATGGATGAACCAGAAAATTGGGAAATTTTACACTCTGTCAGTGATTTTCCAGCTCTGATAAGACATCAAAAAACTGCCTGGCCCATATTTTGGGGCAGAGTGTTTCTATTTAAGTCCCAATGATTTTCTTCCTATGGTTCCTGTACAAGACTCTGCTTTCATTCCTTGCCAGGCTTTGGTAGAATCATTGAACGTTTTGGGCTGGAAAAGACCTTAAAGATCATTTAGTTCCAACCCCTCTGCCATGGGCAGGGACAACTTCCACTGCACCAAGTTACTCAAAGCCTCATCCAACCCAGCCCTGAACATTTCATCGTTGCCTTCTAATGTTCTCAGCACAGGCAGAGAGATCACATATTCAAGGCTGCTCTCAACATGAGAGAAGAGATAAAGCAGTCACAGCCTCAGTCTGATGAGGGAGGGGAAGAGAAGGCTGCACAAAGCCACTGGACACAGGAGCTCCTACACCAGCCAGAGCAAGTGGGACTTTAACATCTCCCTGTACACCAGTAAACCTACTCCTGCTTACAGATCTCAGAAGTGGAAATGGAACCAAATATCTTCTAGCAAAAATTGCTTACATTTTATTTCAGTGATCTGCTTCACTGTGTTTACCATTGTTTATATTATGCATAAAACCGGCATTCTTGATGTTGGTTTGATACATCAGTGGCTAAAGGTCACAGCTACTGGATGAAAAGTTTCAGTAAAAACACTTAAACCTAGTAGAACCATCTGATGCCAAATTTATGATTAAAAAATTCTATCACAGGTAATTCAAAACTTATTTTTTTAAATGTGGTAGAACAATTAGGAAATAAAATCTCCCTTGGAGATCCAACAGTGTTTTAAATGTAGCTGCTTCCCAGAGTAAAACTTTTTACTGTCATGACCAGCTGCAAAGGCAAAAAAACCTGAAGATCAGTTTCAGAAGAGTCTACATGTAAAAGCTGCTGTAATATTTACTGCTGGTAGTAGGGGCTTAATCTTTCCTCTTTGAACATCAATGGGTACAGAATTGGTCCTTGAAAAGAAATGTTTTCTCTGTCTTGTAAAGCACACTATGAAAAAACCCTTCATTTAATAGGAGTTGTCATGGTTACCAATATAGGAGTGCTTTTCTAAATATAATAATCATTCAGTGAGTATATGTGAAGTGTTCAGGACACTCACCAGAAGCCAGAACTGTCTCACTGACCTCATAAAAGTGGCAGCAAGTCCATTGTCTGCTTGCCTGGTGTACTTTTCACACATGTGGCACCCCATGACACGGGCTAGCACTTCTTTAAATGTGTCAACTGAAACATTTCCACTGTGCTTTAGTGGATGTATGCCAGTACACTTGTAACACTTTTATCAACAGAGAAACAAGGCAAACACCCAAGTATCACCAGACTCATACTCTAGCTCAAGCATTGCCTCCCTACCTCAGCAAGTCCACAGAAGACAGCTCGCTACTCTGTCAGCCAGCACAGATCAGAGTAGTCTCTGGCCAAGTGGGCTAAGAGTACCTGGAAATTTTTAGGCCTCTATCTATCCACTGATATCTTGAAAGCAGCTCTAGAGAAAGTAGAAATGGCCTTGTTTGGATCGTGCTGGTGCTCTCCCTTCTTGCAGAGCAGCAAAGAAGAGGTGCAGTGTAACACCACCAGCTGGCGAGCAGAAAAAGAGGAATTCAGTGCATGACCTCCATACAACTGTAGCACGTAGCCCTTGTACCAAGCTTTCCACCTTCAGGGCTGCCCAAAATGCTGATAAGCCCTCCTAAATCCCCTCACACCAGTAAGGGCTGCGTCAAAGTTTGCAGCAAGGGCTCACCTCTCATGTTTTACCTGGGATGTCAGCACTGGTCAGTGCACTCAAAGAGCTTGGGGACTGATTCAACATTGCCTGGCACAGAGCCACTGTCCCAAAGTCCAAACCTGGGTGTTGATCCTGGCACCACTGATCACATCCACTGGAAAGATCTGTCTGAATGGGATCATTGCAATGTAAGAGCAAGATTGATTCCTAATGTCCATAATACAGAGTCACCTTGACTTTACTTCCCCTGGAAAGGGCTTTTCATGGGCACATTGGTCAAGCCTCCAACCAGACGCCTGAACAGTGATGGGATGCAGCTCTGCTTCCTCTTGTGCTCCCATAGAGTTCTGGGCTTCAGGATGATACTGAAAAGGACTGAAAATAGTCAAGTTTTTATAGCAGTTGTTACTGAGTGCTAGAAGTTTTCCATAAAAACATTAATATACTAGAATTCAAGTAAAAAATAGCAATTTGCTTATAAAATGAGCATTTGTTGTACTGTACCACGAACTTGGGTAGGAGTGTGTGTGTGCTACAGTTTCCAAATGAAACTTAAAAGAGTGGGACCTGGGAACCAAGCTCCCTTAAACTTCACTCACCTTGATGCTTGGAAGAAATAGCTTTTTATCGCATAGTTGTATTTTACCTCAAAATTGTAGAATTTTAGGAGGTTGGGTGTCTGCCTTGAGACCTACCACAAATGAAACTGACCTTACCATAACCTTTAAAAATCCAAACAACCAACAGTCTATGTGAGAAACTGCCACAACTATTTTGGCAACATTTACCAGTCTAAAAGTCAGCCTTTTAGGGCTGACCTAGCATGAAGAGTGAACCACATGCCAAGCCATAATTTTCCTCCTCCTTCCAAAGCTGCAATTGTCTCATTTTTTTTAAACCACAACCCGGTGTCTTAAGTCCAGCAGTGAATGTTAACAAAGCCTTGACCTGCAGAAGGCTAATTTCCATGGGGACCATTAAAGGAGAAAAACCTTTCTATAAATGCCAGATTCTGTAAACTGAGAAGTTCATCACTGCAATACCTAGAGTAGTGTGGAAAGTGCCAGGAATGGAATCCAGAACCCCTTATTAGAGGGTGAAATTCTGCCTCCAGAGTCAGGTAGCAGAGGGTGGAGACAGCAATTTGAAAGGTTGTAGCTGGGAATGAAAAATCCCATCCTTTGGCATCCTTGCTATTTCTTCATCTATGCTACTGAATTCTCTGCTAAGCTAGGTTCTTGATCTGTCTCTCAAAAGCTGAGGGCTCTCTAATTTATAGCATAATGCCAGAAAGAACTTCAGTAGCATTGGCCCCCTTTTGTTTTGGAATTGTACAGGAAAAGGGAGATCCCAAATGCTGCATGAAAAGAAAATAATTGAGTGCTTTTTTTCCCCAACAGAACATCTCTATCACCAGAATTTCAGTCACATGAAAAGGGACACATTTTTCTCCTCTCTCCCTACCCTGCCACACTCTTTTGCTTACATTCCATCCTCCCAGCTGGTGCAGGAAAGATGATATCCCAGCAGACAGAACTCAGGGAGCAGAAAAGAGATTGAAATTTGAATCCAAGTGTGGATTCATCAGGGAAATGGATGCTTTTGCTTCCCCTTCTTTTAGTCCCCGTATGATCCGACGTGGTTCATCTTTCAGCTTCCCAAGCTGCCTTTCCTCAGCTGGAGGCTGCAGCTATTGCTCTCCTGCACCGTGCTCTCAGTTACTGACACCACTGTGTGATGAAGGAGGATCTGCTGCCCGCATTTGCTTTGGTGGGGACAGAGATTATAGCACATGGAGGTAGCAGTGAGGTGGTGCTTAGCTTTGCTGATGCGAGCTAAAATGGTTAACCTTGGGCAATTTGCACAGAGAGCCCCAGATACATTGGAAGTTTCCTTTGGAAGGTAGACACCTCCTAATTACCCACTGTGTAGGACTTATCATGATAATAGATTTGAACACAGTCATAAAACCAGGCTTTACATCCTCTTTTAAGTACCTTAGGTCCTATTTTAGATCTGGATCTAGGCAAGTAGGAGCAAGAGAACTTCCTGCAGAACTAATGTTCATTTCACATCCTCAGTGCTTGGTTTTGAGAACAGAATGCTTTACTTTTTTGGCATCATTGAAGATCCAAAGTCTCCTGATACTTTTGTGTCTGGGTTCTTGCCACCACTGCTATTAAAGGAAAGGCTTGAAATTTGAGGAAATTTAACTTAGAAGTATTTTCACTGTTATCTTTGCCTTTAAACTGATATCACAGCATCACAAGTATAATAAAGTAATTAAAACTTAACTTCTCTTTTTCCAAGAAATAGTAGAGAGGACTTAATGCGAAGTACAGGTAACAGAGAAAACCTAAGTAAGGGGCAGGAGTTAACACCTCATTCATTAAAACCTTTTAAATGCTTGGAATTTAATACAGAGAAGTCTCCTTTTCACCATAATTATGTGAAAGACCAGAATAAAACAGAGTTAAATGGGGCAAATATATAAATAAGAGAACCTACAGTTTGCGGTAGCTTTACTTACTATCTTAATTATATATTTCCTTTGAATGTTTCTTTTTTCCCTTCCTGGGACAGATGGAATAAATTAATCTTAAATGCAGCATAAAATCTATTCCAGATCCCCTCATATGCCAGTGTTTAAACAAAACTAACTAGAATAATAAAAGTCAGAAATGGAAAAGATCTATTAGC
Organism: Hypocryptadius cinnamomeus; assembly: GCA_013400635.1. Lineage (NCBI taxonomy): Eukaryota > Metazoa > Chordata > Aves > Passeriformes > Zosteropidae > Hypocryptadius > Hypocryptadius cinnamomeus. The sequence goes on from VYZP01014252.1 coordinate 34,355, forward strand.
TGACCACCTAAAATTTTATATACAGAAGTGTATCAATTCAACTAAACCTATTTCTAAATATTTAAGGAGGTTTGGTTACATCTTAAATCAGTTCAACGGTGGCTAGAGTCAGTTTATTTCACTTTGAAACCACTCTTAAAAGCAAATAAAAGTGACCTGCTTTTAAGCACAGTTGCACTAGCTAAATAAATGCATGCGTGTAGGCTAAGAATCAGAGAGACAAGCAGGTCTGTCCAATCCTGGGAACAGAGACTACCAACACCACTTTTGTGAGGCCCAGGGTTGTCCATGGCCATTGCAGTGATGGAAAATAAAATACTTACCCAAAGCAGAGCCCTGAGTTGGGAATCAAGAATTGTTGTCTCAGTTTTGCCTCTGTCCAGCCCTTGGGGGAATCCCCTAATGACACAGAATATCTGAAAATAGTAATGCCTCCTACCTGAATGTGGTGATCCAGATTTTAGCGAGCTGGGAACCAAACAAGCACAGCATTTTGGTCCCAGTCCTAAAAGAAATTGCATGAATTTCATTTTGTGAGTAAATTGTTTTGGATGGCAGTTTACCAGTCACAAAGCATAGAATAGGTTGTTTCCACATGTTCTGAATTACTGTGTAGGTGCCTGCACAAGACTGTTCTGTATGAGCCCCATTAATAGCATTTTGTCCAAACTAGCTTTTAAAAACTTGCTGGGGAGAGAATGGAAGAAGGATTATTAAGGGGGCTTATTCCATACCTAAATCCTAATATTTATGGGAATGTTAATGTGAAATCCTCCACATAAAATGAGAAATCATTTATCTGCTTTCAAATTGACACACATGCAACCCATGCATGCATGCAAGCAGATAGTCAAAACAGATCAAACACCAACTTTCCTATACTACAAATTTTTTTTTTCCTAATTCTTGATGAATAGTAGAAGTTGAAAGTTTCCTCTAAAAATCTCTGAAGACACTCAGTGGGTTTACCTTCTGTGATGCTGAGAGGCCACAGGACAGCACACGAGATCAGTGTCTCTCCAAGGAGGAGCAATGGGAATTCCCCAGTTTCATAATAAGCACTTCGCGGTTTGGTACCAACTTGTTGCTCCTACAACAAGGCAACACCACCTTGACAGCTCCTCCCAAGGTGTTCTCCTTTCCTTTTATTTCACAAGAGTCCTACCTACACCCAGATTATTTTAGAGAACTGAGACCACGCACTATTGGAGACAACAGTAGCACAAACTACGCCCAGCCTGTTAAACAATGCTAGGTGTTGCTATTAATTTGTGCTGCCATATGCAACTTGAGAGACCACTGGCAGGCTTGAAATAAGGGATAGCAGTGCCATGCAATGTAGAGATGGATATAAAAGCACTGGTGGCAAACTAAACCAGTTTAGCATTTCTTACACCAACAGAAGGTTGGTTTGTGTGGTATATGTTTTTGTTCTGGTATATTTATATTTTTCTTTACATATTCTATATATTATGTCTTTAATGTCAAGATTTCCACTATTTTTCCTCTTTCTTGTAAGACATAAATAAGAAAAGGTATAAGAAAATTATTTTTTTATTTTAAAAATCTTTTTTTAACTTCCAACTACTTTCTCAAAGAGCCTGCAGCTGATAAAAATCTGGTGATTGTTAGAGACCTTCCAAAAGAAAATTCCAACTCGTCAAAGCATCTTACACAAAATATTAAAGGGAGAAACCTCCAGTTATGGGGCAGATTTCATTGTCCTACAATATCTACATTGTGGGGAACATAGAGCACCCCATCCCAGTTTTGTGCTTGAACCTTTGGGCCTGATTCAGAAGAGACAAAGAGCTGGTCTCCCAGGTTAGAGAGCCAAGCTAGCAAATCAGTTCTGCCCCCTCCTCTTGAAAAATCTGCCACAGACTGAATGGACTCAGTGAACTAAGGGAAGAGGTTTTTTTCCTTCTTCATCTTTTTTTTTTTTTTTTTTTTTTTTTTTTTTTTTTTTTTTTTTTTTTTTTTTTTTTTTTTTTTTTTTTTTTTTNCGGAGCCCCCCAGCCCCGCCGCCGCCATGGAGAAGCAGCCCGGCGGCGAGGACGAGTGCGCGGACTCGGGAGCGGAGACGGGCGGGTGAGTGCGGGCGGCTCCCGCCCGGCCCGCGGGGCTGCACTTGTTGCCCGCGGCCGCCGCCGAGAGCGTCCCGGCAGCGNGCGAGATCTTGGTTCACACCTACATGGATGGATATTTGTGTTTCTGTAAGTGATGGCGAAAGAGATTGGTGTTCACTTCCAAATACAAAATAAATAGACAACAGGAGTGCACCCACAACTTTTCCCTTTGCTCTCACTTTATAGACACTACCACCTCAGCATTTCCTCACAGGCAGCATTCAAAATGCTTCCAGCCCTCCTTTTGCATAATTACAGAAATTCTCATCAGGTTGGAAACCACCCTTTGCCCGTTTCTGTGTGTAATTTCAAAGTCATTGTATTCGATGCAACGAACAAGTGCCAGGCAGCACTGCGGGAGGCTGGAGAAAGCTCAGCATAGTGAAAGACTTCAAATAAAAAGCTGTGACAGCGGGTGTTCCGAGACCGGATGGATAGCGAGAACGTCCAACAGTCTCTCTTAACTTCCACTGGACATGGGGGGCTGCCCTTCTAGCCCAGGAAACACTGAAGTGCCAGGGTGAAGGTGCTGACGTACTTTCTGCGCGGGCAGCCCGTGCCCGCGGTGTCGCAGCGCGGCTGTGACCGGCTCTGCCCGCGGGCCGGGGGCTGCGGGGAGCGGGCGGTGCCTCCCGNCGGCAGCGGGAGCCGGCGCCCCGGCAGCATCCCGCTCAGCGCCGAGTCTCCTTGCCTTGCTTTCCCTTGCCTTTCCTGCTCTCCTGGGACTCGGTCCGGCGTGACCCCCTGGGAGGCATCACCCTGCTCCGGCTGCCGTGGGGAGTTCGCGTTCGCCTTCGGTGAAGCAGTCCCCGCCACCTCCTGCTGTCTACGGGGAGGAAGACACGGACAGGTCGTGGCTGTGGGCTTTAAGTTTGAGCTCCAAAGCACGCGGTGATGGCTCGGCGGTGCGGCCCGCGCTCGGCTCCGAGGGCTGCAGATGCGCTGGTCAGGGCTTGGTGCCGCACCAATCCTGTATCCCAGGGATAGTGCGGCTGAGGATAGTCTGGGAGCGTGTCCAGGACCTATCCTCTCTTTCTGGAAGTGACACCCAGACAGCATCAGGCAGAGAGAATTGACTCCTCAGAAGGACCATTGAGAGCGTTCTACAAAAGCAAGTCAGATTTGCAGGCACCCTGAGAGCAGGTTGCTGTTGTCGTGATTCTCGTTGTGATACTCACCATGCTAGCCTGTGAACTGCTGTAAACTTTGCTGGTACTGTCATCTCAGTCAAGGAGACTTTTTTTCCCCCTGATTTCATGACCGTGCTGCCAGAGGTGTGCTGTGTTTGTTAGCTGGATGACTTCTCCTAAGTCAGTGGAGCTGCAAGGATGATCCATGGGATCTCCCATTCAGCTCACACCTTCAGCCCCTCTCTGTGGGAGAGAAAGGGAAGTGCTTTCAAGCCTGTCCTACATGCTGCTGCCGTGGGATCTTGTCAGGAATGGCAGTGAGCCTTTGCTCCTCCTATGGCTCCAGAAGGGCAAAAGGAGGTTGCATACTCCTGCTAAGGTTGTTCTTTTCCAAGTCTTCCTTCTCCTCACTCCTTGCTCCTCCAGCTGTTTCTCTCCAAGCTCCTTGCCTGGTGCATCTCCTTTGGCCTCTAGTCTGACTCTTGCAAAACTGTAAAGCTAGTTCTTCGCACTGGTGGTGTCAGGTGCACCAAAACTGAAGTAGCAATATTACAAATAAAAATCTATAAGTTGAAAATGGCATATGGTAATCTTTTTCATACATCCAGCTAGTAATTCAAATAATTTTTTAATCTCATCTGTAATCTGAGAAGTTAAGGACTTTTCCCATCACCTTGTATTGTGGGCACACCTAACAGTAAAAGCTTTAAAATATTTTATGTGACATGAGTTCAAAGGAAAAAATCCAGGCTTCTTTTCCAGATATAGGTTAGTCCCCATTAGGGATGTGGGTAAATGGAAGACAGAGTAATCAGTGAACTCATGCCTGGTTCAAAGCTCAAAAACCCCTTGATTGGTCCAGTCACTCTTAATTTGCTGTGTTTATCTGGAATGGAAAAACCTGGGTTTCCCTGGGACAGGCACTTGGAAGGATTTGACCCAGCTGGTGACATTAGCCTTTAGACCTCAGGGACCATGGTGACAGCTGCCTGTGTCTGGTGTTGATGAGGTGCTAAAGCTGATGATTTTATGAAGTGTCCCATGCGTGACACTGGAAAGTACAGGTTGGTGGAAGAGTCTGTCTGAGGAATTTGAACAATGACATATGGCAATTAATAACTGCAGTGCTTTGCACTGACGTTTATTTTGAAAAGCAATAGGTCTCTGCATTTCAATTACTATTTTTAGTTTTGTTTAGCAGCTATTTAATTCTGATAAACATGTTGCGTATGTCTCTTTCACAATGTTTATATTTCAGCTTTCTCACCAAACCAACTGTTCACAGCACTTGCTTTTCCCTGTTACCAGAAGATCTGCTATTTGCTTTGTCTCAGTCCCATCACGGCTATTGCTAAATTGAACAGGATTCCTTTTTCTCCAATTACTCAATGGTAAAAAAAAAAAAAAAAAAAAATTAATTAACTATTCTGAGCTTCAGCAATCATCCTCTGAAAGAATAAGGAGGAACAGCTGTCAGAGTGATTCAGTACCAGTTTTGCATGGAGTGGTCTCTTTCTGTCACTCAGGGAACAATGGTGGATAGTGACTGTAGTAACTCCAGGCACTGCACGCCCTTGTCATCCCAATGATGGTACGTAATGATGTGTGAGCTCTTACACCGAGCCTGGGCTGCTGAGGCTGCTTAGAGCAGCTAACAAATTGAACACATCAAGTGCTCCACAGGGCATATGTTGCTTAAGGTTTTGTTGTGGCTGCCAGCTACAAAAGCAGGCAAAACTCTCTGCTAAAGGCAAGATCAATTACAATTCAAACCCTTCATTTTCCTAATCCTTTAGAAAATATGTTCCTCTTACTGCATTTTCCTTGGTAAATAGGGTTGGCAAGGAGTCTGCTGAACAAAAATAGCATATTTGGAGTTCCTGAATCCAATAAGAATGGATTGAGCTGGTGTTGTCAAGTACCTAAATAAAGGGTGTAGAACGTATAAGCCAATTAGTTTATATTGGCTGTTTATTAATGAGATTTGAAATAGTTCAGCCATCCTTGGTCTGAGAGACTTTGCCTATACAAGTTGTATCTTCTCAGGAAACATATTTTGGGAGTTTTTAGTATAAGAACCTTATTTCATCTGCTACTGAAACTTTTAGTCCAGAAGTATGGGACACAAAGCTTTCTCTGGTAAAAGTTTCAGTAGTGGATTTGTATTATAAAACCTGATATTTTAGGAAGAATAAAATAGTCTTTCTTTGGTCTTTTACTAGAAAGAAAACAGAGGGGGGAAAAAAAAGTGGAAAAAGGATTGAAGGGAGAATAAATATATATGTTTATAGAACTGTAGTTGAATAGCAAAGAAAAACAAAAAAGTGAGAAAAATAGCAGTTACTTAAAATGAATTGTAGAAATACTAATTTTAACATTGTCTTCATTTTACAAGCCATGAAAATGCTGTTATTTCACTGTCTTTGAACAGCAGAGCAAAGATGACAAACTAAGACAATTTTGGAAGTTATTAGGCATTCCTGATTTTGAAGCAATGGTACATGTTGGCTACCACTGGTATCCAGGACAAAGTATCAGCTTAATTCACTGCATTCAGGACTGATATCCCACGTGAATGTGGAAAACCAGGTAGTTTCTCAGTTGTAAGCATCAATGTTCCGAACATTTCAACATCCATGATAGTTCCCAGCAGAAGTTAACTTGTTCACTTAGACAGCTGTAAGAGCCCATGTCTTAAAAGGTTCACACTTTAATCATTAGCTTACTGATTGCCTCCAAGTTTGCCTAAATGTGTAATTTTTCCTCAATTTAAAGTCATTTAAAGTTTGAGAAGTTATAACTTTTAATTTATTTGAATTTGCAATTTACCCACTTGTATTAATAAATTATTAATCTTTTTAGAGAAAGTGGGGAGACATTGCTGAAGTAGCAGGTAGAGAGGTTTTTTGTATAAGTTTAAAATGTAAATATTGATTGGATTAAGCAGTAGTTAATTGTTGAGTATTTGATGAATTTTAGGAAGAATGGTATAGTATTTTTTGGTGGTAGGCAACTGCAACAAATCAGTTCAACAAGATATAGAGAAATCCATTGCAAAACAGAGAAACAAGAGATGTTTGAAGTTTATGACACTGTACCATGCAGCAGCTATTTGTAACATATATTTAGCAAAATCCAGTGCTGTTTGGTTACAATTAATTTTCATGGTGCTTGTTGTTTCCTTTACATTTTCTCCTGTCTCTCATTCCTCAAATTAATTTTGCAGAGATTATGTTCATTTTTGGACTGTTCTATACTTGTTTGTTGGTTTTCCTTATGGCTCTCCCTAGCTGCATGTGCGATCCTGGCCAAATCACAAATTATTTGAACCTCTGTTAACTTATCTCTTAAGCAGATCAAAAATGCCTTTCTTTAATTGTTGCAGTTCAGTAAAAGGCGTGAGGTTCTAAAGCAGAAAATACACTTGTTAATAGAAGGTAAGGCAGCCTATATATATATGTGTGTGTATATATATATATATATATAAAATTTTACCCACTTAGAGGTAAAATATCAAGAACACTGTAATCCATGTGTGTCCTCAGTCAGAATGGGTCACTTAAATTATCAAATTTTATTGGGGTGAGAGGTTGCTTTCATGTCTCATGTTTCTGGCTTTAAGGAATTCGTCACTTAGGACTTTGTATGGCAGTCCTTCAAACTGTCACGTCAGTCTCTTGTCACGTATTTCATCCATCTATGGGAAACTCAGGAACACAAACCACTGATGCTGAAAGCTATTTTAAGGCCTATTTTTACCATGGGGCTTCTTTTGTTTTGGTTTGAGGTTTTGGGGGTTGTTTTGCTGTGAGTTTTTTTGCTGACACTTTCGACCCATCAGTCCAGATATGTCATGATGTTAAAGTTGTCTCTGATTTGACATTTGCATAATGTGAAGTTGAGCTGCTTGTCACAAACTGTGGTTGAGGCACCATTTCCAACCAGATTTACTCAGTGAAGCGAAGCTGTTTGGTTGAACATCCAGGCAGGCAGACCTGAGAGTGCCAGGCACTGGAGCAAGGCACAGACAGCAAGGTTGAAACAGACTTTAGATCACATTCTGGAGGCCATGGGCTCTGTGCTGATACCTGTCATTGTTAGGTCCCAGCAAGCAGCGAAGTTCACCTCAGCTAAATGTAGCTGTGTGAAGGTTTGCTGTTGGGTATAAATCAGGCTTCTTCTGTTGTTAATTAAGAGAACCAGGACCTCAGGAGGATAAGTCAGCCCCTGGCCTGGGATATGTGGATACATGACACCTGATGTGTCCCTCTGGGAGTGCTCTGTGAGGGAGTGGTGAGCAGGGTGTGCAGCCAGGTGTGCTCACTAAAGCACAGGGTGGTCCTGCCTCATCAGGTGCTTTTTGGAAGATGACAAACAACTTTTCAAACCTTACACAACAATGGTGTCTCTCATGTGGGGTCTCAAACATAGCTGTTGGTAATAAACTCTGGAGTGTAGTGGTTAGAGCTGCCCAATGGGAATCCGTCATCTGTCTTTGTCACTTTCTAAGAAGTCCAGAGCAAGGAGTTTAGAGACTAGTTGCTGTAATTCCATTTTACTAATCTTGACTGCACAAGTAGAAGTACTGTGAGGGTAGCAGATTTGTGCTGGACTGGTATTAGTGAAGCAGATTGTAATCTGACCTGCAGGAATTTGGTGATAAGAAACCCAAGACAGAGCTATAAAGACAAATCCTCTAATTCATGTCTTGGACTTTAGCTGCTATAAAATACTCCTGTGTGCCCTGTGGAGCATTTTCTGAGGGAGGAAAGGAAAAGAAGCTGTTAAATACAGTACTTACTATGAAACAGTGAAATGTGCCACAAGTCTAGGTAGGGGAGGCGTGGGAAATGTGAATCCAGAAGGTTCCATTCCATTGATCCTAGGCAAGCAAAGGATGCAGAGAGATTGTAAATTTAGAGAGCAGAAGAGATTGTAAATTTTCCACTGTTTCATTCTGGGGAGTGGGATTAAGGAGCCCTTGCAATGGAGACCGTGGGCATATTTGGGTGTAGTATTATGTTAGAATTACTTGAGATGTGTTTGTTTTACACAGCAGGCTGCCTTTGGGGATGTTGCACAGCTCAGAGACCTTGGTTCCAGCCATGCCAGAGCATCAAACAGCACGTAGGGGTGTCCCTGAGCACAGGACGGAGTTGTCCATATTGTTGAATGCTTGAAATGGTTTGATGGGATCAGTTTGAATGGGGCCATCCGGCTGTCTCCCATGCCTTTCCTGGGTATGTTTTACCATGGGCCAGGAACGTGTTTTGCCACATTGTCGTGGTTCAGGGATCATTCCCAGCAGACCACTTGTCAGGATGTTTTGGAAGGCGAGAGGTTTTACTGGTACAGGTGCAGACTGTTTCCCAGTACTTGGCCTGGGTCCCAGGCAGTTCCCTTGGGACTGTTTGTTTGTGGCTGCAGCTGGCAGTGCTGTAGCTGTGCTCACGTGGTGCTGTGCCACAGCTGATCAGTGTGCCCAAGGAGCTCAAGCACCGTGTGATGCTGGAGGAGCTGCTTTGCTTGTGTGAGCCAGAGCTGTGAAATAGCTGTGTTCTTACCCAAAGAAACGGGCTTACAGTGTTTTTATGTGCCACAATCAGCAACTGCAAGTTGCACTAGCATCTTCTTGCTGGTATTCAGTGGAATGCTTCCCTCTCTTGGATATTTTGAGGTTCTGTATCACTAATCAGCAGTGAGAGGTGCACACAGATCAGATAGGATTGTTCAATATCTTTTGTGCTCCTGATGCTCTTACATGTCTTATGATGCACAAGTCTGATCCTTTAATGGTGGTAATGGAAACTGAGGTCCCACCTTTATCACAAGTTCCTACATTCCTATTTTAATGTCTCTTGACATCTTCACAGCTCCTCTTTGCTGGTGGGCTGACCATTGAGCACACATTCTTCGCAGACTGATGTGTCTTTTGACTGAGCTGTAAGCCTTCCTTTTCAGTACCTCACACTGTTTCAATACCCTGTTTGATAATTTTTCTTCTCATTATGTGCCTATAAAGGGAACAGTCCTCTATTTGTTCACTTTCTGTCGTGGATGTTTTTTCCTTTTATCTATAATCTAACATGTATCAGAGGAAAATAGCTTGCTGCAAGACCATGTAATAGACCTGGAACCTCTGAGCCCCAGTGTGGTCCCACGTGTCACCGGTAAAGCACATGAGTGCTTTACTCTTGAGTTACCCTATTGGGAAAATCCTCTTCCAAGGGAAATTATAAAAGCCAATACTCAGGATGTTTAAAACAGGAATGAAAAGAACAGAAAGGAACACAGTTACTTGATGTCCACGGAGCCTGTATGCCCCAGGAGATGTTTATTTCAGTACTTGATTTTTCTAATGCATGATTTTGTCAAAGAGAATGTTGTGTGTGCTGGTCTAAAAAGCTTAAAAGACACTAACTTCAGAATTTAGTGTCATAAATAGATGACTGTAAAGAAAAAAAAATTCATTTATAAGCCACTTAGCAATGTGTGCCATGAATCTGAAAGGTTTCTTCTAATATTTTGAGAACAATAATGATTTTGCTAGCACTGGTTTATTTTAGTTCTCAAGGACTAGATTTAAGGCAAAGAAAGAAGCTGGAGGGGGAGAAAAAGGTGATTCACACAGAGAGATTCATATTCATCCCATTTGGTTTTAGACACCCAGTCTAGGGTTCTACATTAGAAATGTGTTTTTTCTACATTAGAAGTGTGGTTTCTGTAGGCTTCTTGTCTAAGCAGCAGCTAGGGAGAGAGATACTTCAGACCTCTCTTTTCACTGAAAATAGAGGGAGCTTAGGGAGGATACAGCCCTCATTTCAGTATCTGAGGTTGACACAAGCCTTTGAGCCCTTTTTTAATTTGTGGATGTCAGTTATGCAACAAACATGAATTAAGTATTAGCTTGAACCATATTAGAACTACAAAAAAGGTCCTGCAATACAATTCTAAAACTTATTAAAATGTGTCTCTGTAATTTGTCTCCAAGCACACTATTGTCTCCTCCTTTCTCACCCCCCATTTTTTTATTTTTCCTCTTGTTTCATTTTCCAAGTCCTGCATGTACATAGACTGCTACTCCCTGAGTTCAGGACTCATTAGTTCTCCATGTCCTAAAATGTGCCTGCAGCACTTTGGGATAATAAAATAACAGTGTGAAGTAATAGAATGCTGTTCCAACTTGCAGTAAGCAAAAGGCAAAATGTTGTCTCGCTTCCATCCGAAATACAAGCAGTGCAGATTCATTTTGAATTAGCTGCCAACTGCTGAACACAGATACATTGAAGGACAGCCCCAGGCTGTGTTCAAACAGAAGTGCAGACTAAATGAATTCTTGCTTGGGCTGCTTGGAGGCAGCTGGATGTATATTGCTTGCCTCTAGGCTTATGAAGAATGACATGTTACACAGTTTTCACACCCTTTCAAATATACATGGTGCCAAGTGACACTGATGTGACTTGCTGCTGAAAATACGATGTGGTTTTATGGCCTGCATAGCACCTTAGCCGGCCCTTGGCATCCCTTCCCCCTGGTCCCTGCCCAGAGCCAGACCAGCAGTGTGTACATTGCCCAGCTGTAGCAACAAGAAGGTCTCCTTCTCTGCTCATGTTGATGTCCAGGCTTTAGATAGATAAATTAGAATTTATCAGTCAATAGAACTGCCCTGGTAAATTTTAGGGCTTGATGTGATTCAGTGGTCTCAGATCTAGGGGGAGGTTAGCAAAGCTTGGGAACAGGGATGTGCTGGTGATAGTGGGCACAAAGAACACAGAATTCACAGGTCACAAGGACATTTGGCAGAACTCACAAGATAAGGATGAAACAAATTAAGCCAACAAATTTCAGCAAATGTGCTGAAGTCAGCTCTAACTAGGTAGAAAACAATTTCACCGGGGGAGATGGTGAGCATTGATTCCCAGCCCACTGACTCAGGAAACCCACTGACTCCAGAGACAGGCTGATCATTGGCATGGGAAGTGAATCACGGAGCCAACAAAAGGCAGAATACTGATCAGTAACAGAACTGTGTGACTGGTGGCCAAGGAATCCTGATTTCTTTGCTGGCTAAAATACAAGTGGTGTGGATCTTTGATGGCTGGGGACCCAGCCTGTTGTGGGCCACACCAGCTCCCTGCTTTGCACAAACTAGACAAAAGAGATGGGAATACCTCATCTTGGTGTGTAAATTGGTGCTGCACACGGGGCAGTGAGCCCACAATGGAGACAACAGTGTCATTACTGCCCCCACCCTTCCCAGCTACATAGGAGTCCTGGGGGTGACTGGCTGAGGGGTAGCACTTGGCTCATGGAGAAGGTGCTGTGGAACAGCTCTGTATGGGGTGGCTGGGGGTGGCTGCTAATGACCTAAACCTGTGGTCTTTGCCAGTGGGACAAAGATGTTTCCTTGCTCCTTCTCCTTATCGAAGCGGCTGGGGGTACAGGATTAGCAAAGAGTGAGGGAGAGCTGCAAGCTCCCTCCAGCAGCTCTGTCCCCAGCATTGCCCAGATCTTTCCAAAACCTATGAAAACCTGACAGCACTTGATGGTATTGGTGAATCTTTCTCATGAGTTTTGTGAAAAATTCAGGTTGTGTCATCTTTCACTGGTCCAGCAGGATTGGCAAGAGTTGGGGGTGGTTCCTCATCACTTCTCACCTAACCAATATGAGAAGACGGCATCTGATCTGCAGAGTACTGAGTTCAAAGCTGTGAAATACGGGGATAACTGTAATTGCTTTTTTCTTCTGCAGAAATATGTCTATATTAAAATCAAAAGCAGATACTGTAGATATGTGGGACTGATGTCCTTTATTCCCTTGGTTGCCTGAGAGCCTAGAGTATGAGGGTATCCTGAGAGTAGGCTCACATGGTATCTACTTCCACACATATCTCTTGGGAGCCAAGGCTCATGTGGTTTCTTTAATTTAAAGCAATGTTGCAAACTTGCTGCAACTATTACATAAAACAAGCATTTAGGTTTGAATCCAAGAGCTGTGTCAGGGCTCCCTGAGCACTTTGCCTGTTCAGGGCACTGCAGGGCACACATGCCATATGTTTATGGTGGCAGGGTGCTCTGGTGCATGGGGTCTGTTTTGGGGACCCAGTAAGTGAGGTAGAGGCTGTGTAGCTGTGAACTCCAAACCCAAACACTCAAAGGTCGTAGGTAGGGCCTCAGCAGTGGAAATTATTTTTTTCTTCCTTAAATATTTAGTGATGGCATGTTTGGTTTACCTTATTATTTCTGAATCTTCAGGACATAAATGGGCTATGTTTTAATCAGCTCAGAATGGGGTTTTCAGGAGTTTGGGGTTATATGAAGCCGAAAAATTAATTGCACTGCTGCTCAAAACACTCAACTTCTCTGACTTTCTCACAGATAATCCAGTATGCCCTGAACTAGAACCAATGGCTGTACAGTTTTAATGAGATATCTTCAAGAGGAAAACAGTCTACTAAAGCAAAAAGCTTTGTCATCTAAATGTTTATATTTTGGCATTCTTTTTTTTCCTTCTCTGACAGTTGTGACTGTAGAACTATAAAAATTCTGCTATCAAATAGAGTTCTCTTAAAAATAACTCCAAAAACATAATCTGCAAAGCAGCATTTAAAGGACATAAAGTGAGGAGGAAGAGGAGCTGAGTCAAAGTCTAGTAGACTTCTACTCCTAACTTGTGTCTGAAGCAGACTATTTCTTCCTTATGGAGAGCTTTCTGCGCTTTTATTTTCACACCTAGAATTAGGTTGCATGAATAACCCCTAGATAAAAGCATAGTTACTCATTCTACTTACATATTTACTCATTCTACTTACATATTTCACATGTGATGCCAGTTTTTCTGAAGCAGTGTTCAAAACCTGTTCCAGTTCAAAAACTGTTCCAGTTATTCTCTTAGCACAAAAATAGTGCTAAATGGACATTAAATTTTTTCAATAAGCGCTGTGTGTTAGCTTTGGTAATTTTTTCATTATCCCTTTTAGATTTAATACATTCTAATTAAAATCTTTGTCTTGCAGGTCTGAGTACAGCCGTATGTCCTCTACCAGCAGTAAGTATAACTTTGAGATTCTTTTTTAAAGTGGATTATTATATTTTCTTTTTGTTCTACTTGCTAATATTTATTAATATCAACCTGGTGTTATTGACAGAATTCACTTTGATGCAGTAAAGCCTCCATTCCTTCTCTTCTTGGATCTATGTGTAGAAACAGTATAGAAAATTAAACTGTTTGAATATGTTTTGAATATAATTTATGACCAAATACAAACCATGTGTAAAGACCTAAATATGGGCACTCACAAGGATGCAAGGCAAAATGAGAACAAAATCTATAGACACTCTGTGTGCCAGTGTGAATGGGCCCTCAGGCCAAAGGAGTTTGCAGTGATGAATATCGCTGGAGCTGGGAATGCAGGAATAATTGAATGTTTATTGTAAGCTGATGCCAACAAAGCACTTCAGAGCAACTCTAGTGAAGTCAGTTTTTTATTTCAGAGATGGTAGATGCTCTAGTAAGTCTTTCTAGATATTTACAATTCCAGTTAATTTTCAGGTTTTCCAGCTGATAAAAGACAAATTCCTGTGTCTGGATTATTTTTTATTTATTTTTCACCAATGCAAAATGATGATGTTTTTTAAGCAACAAGGAACACTTTTTCACTCCATCTGCTTCCTTAGTTGTAGAACACACTGCATCCACAGCACTTTGAAATGCAATAATGCTTATTCATGCATGACTGCTGGTATCTCTCCTTGTCCAAGTGCAAAGTGATGTCTGTCTTCCTGATTCACACATAGACATGAGCTTTATTTATGCCAAGCAAGCACATCAAAAATTCCAAGATGACAAGTTGTGTTTTATTATCTGGATCTTTAAGCACCATGAAAATCAGAGGGGAAGAAAGCTGTCAGGTCTTTTTCTCATTCACACATTCTGGCTGAAGTGTGGAGAGGGTTATTTTCCATCTCCCGTGGTCTTTGCTGAAGGGCTTTAATTGATTTCAGCAAGAGCTGGATGAGACAGCATTCGTAATGTCTGACTCCTGAGCTGATGTGACTAGCAAGGAACTCGCTGTGTTTCCTCCATCTGCTCAGTGTGTGTGTGTGTCTGAGAAAGAGAGAATTTAGTGCAGCTTTTTCTTAAATTCTGTTGTTTAAATAGATTTCTGGATTCTCACTGTTGGGCATAGTTTTTGAAATGATTGGGAGGCAAAATCCAGGCAATCAGCTTCTCTGTGATAGTGAAAGAGTATTGGATTTTCCTGATTACACCAGATGTGTGGCACACCACCCTCTCAGCTCACAGTTTCAGATGATGGCTTGGGGAATATGCTGCCAACTTCGTCCACTTTTTGGGTGGTGTCCCATACTTACATGTTTATTGGAGGCATATTAGTTCAAAAGACAAGGTGCAAGTAGAGTATTTCTCATTTAAAAACTTGGTTTGAATCCCTTAAAAACTTTGCATGGCTGCTGCACATTTTACAAATAAGGGTAGCAAATTACATGTGTAAGCCTTGGTTTTTATTAATGAGGTATTTCTGAGTGGAATGAATCTTTTGTTACGTTGCAGCTACAGTGTGTCATGTTATCTATGGTCTGCTCAGTGCCTTGCTGGCCACTGCTGTGCTGTGTATGTGGCCATTGCAGTTGTGTTTCAACACCAGTAATTTGTCAGTACAGGGAGGTATTATCATTCCAGCAAAGACACACAAGTTCAGGAGACAGAAAAGTCTCCTTCTTTCTCTTTTCTGCTTCCAAGGCAAATTATAGTGATACAGCTTCACAAGTAGCATATTTAGCATTGCCTTTTGAGGGGTTTGTGTGGTTGGTTTGGTCAGACACTGCAACAGTAACAGAAGCAGTTACACAGAAGAATTTTGGTAAAATAGAAATACTTTCAATACAGCCCTTTTCAGAGGCTGGTAGTGGGTATGTAATGCATTTTAAAGAAAGATTGTTGGAGAAGAGAGATTGGAAATAAAAGGTGATTTGGACCTTTTAATTTCTCTGGGGAAAAGATTCAAGAAGTGGTATCATTCACAGTACAGAAAGCTGTCTAGTCAGTGATGCTGTTAGGCCCTAGTGTAGCACAAAGTAAGCTGTTGTAAATTATGAAGGAAAGAATCTCCATTACCTGCAGCTGCTTCACCTGAAGCTCCTGTTCTAATGGAGTTTATCTAAACCAGAAGGATTACAGGCTAATTTGGCTTTAGTGGGGTCCTATTTGATAGTACCAGTGAGGCTCCAATTTCAGTGTTTAACAAATGAGTAATCTTTTCACTTTCTGGATTAACTCCACTGGGCAATGGTTTTCCACAGACATGCCAAGAAAAGGTTAAGAAAGATTTAGCAGGTGGATCAACTACAGCTTCTATCACAGCAGCTGAGCAAACTGCAGGACTTTGCACCAATGCAAAGTTGCACAGGAATTCCAGACCCCCA
This sequence comes from Hypocryptadius cinnamomeus, assembly GCA_013400635.1. Classification (NCBI taxonomy): domain Eukaryota; kingdom Metazoa; phylum Chordata; class Aves; order Passeriformes; family Zosteropidae; genus Hypocryptadius; species Hypocryptadius cinnamomeus. The sequence continues at coordinate 50,058 of VYZP01014252.1, forward strand.
GGTCGGAAGTAAAACCTCATTGGCTGCTGAATGGCAGTGGCAGGATCATTCTGTGTTTATTTCTAGTACTTTTTTCCCCTGAGCACAAGGCAGCAGCTATTGTGTCAGTGTACTGCTTCAGCACTTCAAAGCCCTGCCTGGCAGATTGGTTGGACCTTGGGTTTTAGGCAGCCTCTCACTTCGTTTCTTCTTTGCCCTTGTGTCCCAGCTTCAGAGAACCAAAAATGCTTTTTGCTGGCAGCATTCATCTAATGCTTGTGGTTTTGTACAGCAGGCAATTTGGGGAAGAGTACCAAAGTTTGCAGAGCGTGTGTATTTCAGCAGGAAAAGGCAGCGGGTGCCTTTGTCAGGGTGACTGTGTGCCACTTTGCCTTGTCTTATTGAGTTGAACAAAAAGGTCACGCAAACCTGTCTGTAGAATGATGCATCTGGAGGTATTGCAGCTTTCAAAGGTTCAGCAGTATGATTTCAGTAAAGAGGAATGCCTTTTGTTTTTTGGTTTTTTTACCTGAATGCTGGTGTATGTAGTTACTTTTTCCTTTGTTCTTTTGGAAGAAGAGTGCTTTGTCTTGTTGGGATATTTTGCCTACTAATGTGCTTTTCATTAATCTAGGAAATGTATTAACCTTCATTTTCCTCGTATTTTCAATTACCTTTTCAATTATGGTGTTCAATTTCCATTAGGGATCCCTAATTCTATATGAGAGGGAATTGTGCTAGGCACTTTACACCCACAGAAGGGACCTTTACCTGAGGTACATAATGCCAAAAAATAAAGACCATAAGTGGCATATGGATACAGACAATCAGAATCACAAAGAAATAATTAATTAGTGTTGGTCAGCACAATAAACAACAGTCTCCATACATCATAATTTTAATTATCTTCAGATTGCTTTGAGCTATGTGTTTCAGAGATGATTTTCAACTAGGGAGGAAGAGTTTTGATGGGGGATGCTTATTGCCTCTTCTGCTTAATTTTTGCATTGCTGAAAATGGCTCTTTAGAAAGACCCGAACCAGAAATGGATGTTTTGATACATGACTTTTGTCATTTGTAACATTCACAAAGAATGAGAGGAAATGGCCTCAAATTGCACCAGGGGCAGTTTATATTAGATATTAGGAAAATTTTTTTTACTGAAAATATGGTCAGGCATTGGAACAGGCTGCCCAGGGAAGTGGTGGGATCACCATCCCTGGAACTGTGTGGATGTGGCACTTGAGGATGGGGTTTAGTGGTGAATAGGGCAGTACTGTGTTAATGATTGGATTCAGTGATCTTAGAGGTATTTTCCAAACTTAATGATTCTATGATTTGAAGTATTCCACACCTAGCCAGCCTTGGAGCCAATATAAGTAGGTTGTCTTAGAAATAATTGTGGAAGTGAATGATTTTTTCTTTTCTTTAACCATTTTTAGCCTGACAGTCAGGTAACTGCTTGGATACACGTTTGTACTGGTCCAGCTAAGTTGGTAAATGAAATATAAAAATGGCCCTATGGGATAAGATGGAAGTTTTTGGAAGAGTTTAGAGCACTTGAAATTAGAACCCAGTAGCATGCAGTAGTTCAGGTTGTGCTTCTCAGTGAGGACCTTGCCACTCACCTGCTTTGCAGTTGGAAAGCTGGTAATTCACCTTCCCCTGCTGCCCTGCCTTTCCTTTAGCTGCTAGGAAACAAATGAGTCCTTGTAGGGTGTTCATATTCTTTTGTGGTAAACCTGAGAACTGGGGTATTAAAATTTTTGTTTCCATGTTGCACAAACCCATGTTCCTAGCCCATGGAATTTCACCCACTCTCTGGTCCTAGAAATTGAACACAAGAAGGTTTGTTTTGGCAGATATAAAATATGTAGGTTAGTGCACATGTTTCTTTTTAATAAATGCTCTGTTTGATATTCTGTTCCTACGCTGGTATAAATTCAGATCATTGTTTGGGGGTTTGGTCAAGGTTTGGTCAACATTTTTTCAGTGTCGTCTGCATCAGCTCCCTGGGCTTGTGATCCTGTGGGAAGTCCTCCCTAGAGCAGGCTCCTGCCAGCACCTGCAGAGCCTTGAAGAGAGGAGCCCATGCTGGAGCAGGTTTGCTGGCAGGGCTTGTGACCCCATGGGGGCCCGTGCTGGAGCTCGTTCCTGAAAGCCTGCACTCCACAGAAGGAACTCACGCTGAAGAGTTTGGGAAGAACTGCAGCCCGTGGGAAGGACTCATGTTGGATAAGTTCATGGAGGACTTTCTCCCATGGGAGGGACCCCACCCTGGAGCAGGGGAAGGACTGCTCTCCCTGAGAAGGAAGCAGCAGCAGCAGAAACAACGTGATGAACTGACTGTAACTCCCATTTCCTATCCCTGTGTGCCACTGCAGGGAAGGAGGTGGAGAATTGGGAATAAATTTAATACTAGGAAGGAGGGAGGAGTAGGGGAAGGTGTTTTTAAGATTTGTTTTACTTCTCATTATCCTACTTAGATTCTGATTCTGATTGGTAATAAATTCAACAAATTTCCCAAAATCAAGTCTGTTTTGCTCATGAGAGTAAGTGATGACTGATCTCTCGCTGTCCTCTACTCAAGACCCTTTCATTAAATTTTCTCTCCCCTGCCCAGCAGAAGAGGAGAGAGATGGGGTTTTGGTGGGCACCTGGTGTCCAGCCAGGGTCAACCCACAAGATGCCTTGTAACAAAAGCATGGGGAGAAATGCCTTCCTCTTACTTGTGTATCACTTCAAAGTCTGTCTTCAATGAACTGTTAAAGGTGATGAAAATTAACCAGCAGCAGGAAGGGGAGTGGGTCTGATTTGGGCTTTGAAAAGTCTGTCACAAAGCTTGAATTTCATAATATAGTTTCCTGCTTTAAGTTAGGTTAGTTTTAACTGATTCTGACCCAGGCACTGCTGGACTGAGTATCTTCTAATTCTGTTTCTCGTAATTTACAATGTAATTTAATGAGTGTAAGGATATAATTATATTCTTTTATTGCTATACAAAGATACACTGTAGTATATTGTTTCTTATTTCCATAGAGACCAGAGATGCTTTCACAATGGCTGGCAATAAACTGTATTAAATACAATTATAAAAACAATTTACAACAGGCTTGCCAACATCATACTGCATTTCCAGAAGGTGTTATTATAAAATGAAGACTAATTAAAGTATGAGGAAAAATGCAAGAGGAAATTGGACCCAAATCATGTAAAGCCTTAGCCTGCAGCATCTGTCAGTGTTGCAAATTCAGGTGTTTTATACAGTAATGAAATCTGAAGTGTCATCTCCTGTGGAAAATAAAGCTGAGAAAAATATGATACATCTTCTGCATATCTTGCCTGGCTCGTGTTACGATGCCAGGAGTAAAATGCAGTGCTGATTCCCACTGTGGCAGAGTGAAGAAGGAAAATGTCACTGGTACGTGCAGCCTTGCAGTCTTTGGCTGTGCAAAACATTTATGTAACCGCTTGTCATCAGATTACACTGTGATGAAGGACCAAATGCTTGCATACAGGCTAGAAATGTACAGTGCTGGTTCATAGAGAGTTGAGCTTGGAAGGCACCCCTAGAGATGAGGCACAGCCATGTGTAAGGACGTGCACAGAAGAATGCATAACTTGAAATCAAACCTAGATTTGATTTTTGTATTCCAAGTGGCATTGACCACAAACATAGCATTGCTCTTGTTAAGACTGAAGTTCCCATTCAAATTTGTCTGTCTTGGAGTAACCTGTGTATCTCTGGTTTTTGTAAAATTCAGTTTCACTCTTTGGGGTCATTTAGCATGCACCAAGCTGTGTGTCCCATGGCTTAATTACTTTCTACTGGCTTGGTGCTAGATTGGGATTTCTGCATCAAGGATGTGCAAGTGTACCCTAAACAGTTACTGCACCAAAGTTATCAAAATGTTGTTTAAAGTTGTTTTGTATACTCTTCTGACCACATCCAGTCAGGTTTTTTGGGTTTTTTCTTGTCATACAGATACAGCAGATGAAAACTGGACTAGTTTAGTGGACTAGAATAATGTGTATGGATGACAATGTAAATTTTTTCTAGCTCCTTTTTTTAAGGCCACATAGTCATAATCAAAACCATGTAACCAAATACATCCTCATTTTTAATAATCCAAGCATATTTCAGAAGCATAGGAAATCTTTGGTAGACACTGAGCTATCAAGTGCCGTAGAGTTGTAGTAAAATCTTACAGGAAATATGTCAGAGAAAGTTAAATTGGATTATTGGGTGATGTGGGTTAAATTTCCCCCTGTGGAAGTGTTACTGCTGCTGTCCCAGAAAACCGCAAGGAGCTAGGCAGCCATTTAGTGGGTGTTTTAGCCCCAAGAAATGGGTTGCAGGAAAGATCTTGGCACTTTTAAGTTCAGCTGGTACAGTGATGAGAATGATCTGGAAATTGTTGCTATGTCTGTCTGAATTGTTAAAGCCCAAAGAGGGAAGTTAAAAAATAAATCTGTCCCATGGCAACTCCTGACTCAGAGGCACTAGTTGGGGTAGAACAGGAAAAGCCATCTGAGTCACCGAGTCAAATAACAAAACACTTGTGAAGGCTGGAGCTATTAAGGCAGTTTCTACTAAATGTTGCCAATGCCAGCAGTTAGTTTCCTCATGGCCATAGTACATTATCGTGGGGTACTTTCTTTCATCTGAACTTTTAAAAATAAATAAATGCAATTTGTTTATGCATGCTCAGTGGAAACTGGGGTATTTGGTAACAGTACATGCCACATTCTAGAGCAGTAGATGTCCTCTGTCTGCCTTGTTTTTGTTGGTACAACATTTGTTGATTTGTAGTTTGGGGAAAGAAAAAAAATATCTATAGTTTATAACATGTTCATGAAATGTTTACCAGGTGACTCCTGGCTGCCATCATAGTGGACCAGGATGGAGCACGGACAACGAAGCATGCTTTCCATTCCTGCTTCCCTTCTCCGTCAGCTGGTAGAGGGTAGATATTTTAAGCCACATGCTGCTGTCAGCTGAAAGGATTATGAGATTCAAACTAGTTTTCCACTCCTGCCAAGTCCAAATGGGTCCTTTGCTGTAATGCTGATATTGTTCATTGTCTACAGAGACACAAACGTGACAATGCTCGGCCATGCCTCAGGGTTTGATCCCATATTGTCTTTGGTTGTGTCTTCAGTGTAGATGTTCTGGTGTGACTTTTGCCTCCTCTCTGGCTGGCTTTCCCTGCCACATTTTTGTGATACCAGGAAGATTTGTGCAAAAGCACAGGCTGATTAAAAGAGGTCTGTCTGAAATTTAACATTTTTAGCCAAGCTAGTTTTCTGACTGCCAGCAGAAGACACAATCCTTATTATTCCTGAAGTCTGAGAGTTTCTTTTCAGTGTGTTCAGCAAGCTCTTTCAACTTGCATCTAGACCTGACACATGGGAAGCACTGGAAACACTTAGCTGAGAATAGTAGGGGGAAGAGTGCCAACAGTAAAGTCTTAAATTGTCTTAAGCCCATCATAAAATCACACTTTCAGTTAACTGAAGTCCATTGTGTGTGGTATGGACCTCATTGTTGGACTGAATTGTTAGCTACTCAAGTGTGCAGTGTTTCTTGGGGTTTTTTTTAAGCAGTGTTCTTTCTGCCCTTTTATAAAAAACACATTTTTGACAATCTCAGCTTTTCACAGGAGTGGAATTTTAAGAAAACACAATGCCTATAATCAGAGGACTTTGGAAATTATGGTGTTGGATGCAGTTTTTTACAGCTTTTGATTTACTAGTGGTTGCTGATGGGAGTTTTATTATATAGTAATTTATTTACATAGTAATTGAATTACCCAGACAACTTGTGATTTGATTACACATTGCAGCTCTCTACAGAATCTGATATTTATACCGAATATCAGTGTCTGGGTTCTTGCCAAGAACTATGATCTTTATCTATGGTTGAGGAGAGTATTGAAGACTTCAGTGCTCTCCAAAGGATAAGTAGTTGATAAGGCTGTTGGGTTTTTAAATTGAAGTTCTGATTATTTCTAACAATATAACATAATGTTAAAGCAGCATATTTTGAGGGAGAACACCAGGCAGCCAAAATAAAGAGCTCATGGAGAAGCCCAGAGCATTGGCAGAAAAATCATTATCTTACAGGGTGTTTGTAAGGAATTGCCAAGCAGTTTACTTGCCTGTAACCATGGTGTGAAAACACCCACTGTAGGTTCCTAAGTTGTTTGCATGGAGAACCCATACGCTGTCTTCTCAGATCTGGGAGTCCTTTTTTTCATTGGGTGCTTAATATACAATAAGCACAGCCTCTGCTTTGACATGCCTCCAGGCTCCATAAAGCCTGGGTGGAATACACACACCCAGCAAAAAGTGGCAGGCTCATGGGATTACACATCCAGAAACACAATATGGCATTCTCATCCTTTCTTTTTAGCTTGTTTCTGAAAGGAAGCATAATATGAACTTGTGCCATCTATCTTAACAAAGACATGAACTTCCCACAGGTTTCATTGGAACTGAATGAAATACATGGGACAAGAGGGAGAAAAAGTACTGATAGGAGTTCAAATTACCCCTTTTCCTAACCTACAGCTGGACAGTCAGCCCACAGGCAACACACACATCCTTTTATACCAAGCATGAGTTGTTCCTTAGCTGCCAGCTAGTGAGGGGATAGGTGAGAAATCTGCAGTACTGTGAATGAAGATATGAGGGAAAGGGGGCTGAGAACGTATCTGTGACCTAAGGAGTGACTCTGACTCTTTGCCTTGGTATGGGCAGTCAGCAGCCTTACTAAAGGAGTCAAAGAAGTTTTGGAGGATGTCATGGAAGACATGATAATCATGTAGCTCAAGGGCTTTTCTTCCATAACACCACAGAACCACTGCTAATTTGTGGGCAAGGAGTACAGCAAGATAATGTACTAGAATAAGATAATGCGTGTAGGCCCACGCAGATGAGGCACCCAAGATGGAAGTGTGTACAGTGGAGAGTGATGGGCCTTATCTGAGGTTTGACTCTGCTTCTCACCTTGGGCTACAAAAGGAGCCCAGGACAGCCAGCCATGTGCTGGAGGGACATCCATCAGGTCCATAACCTTCCATGGGAGGACTCTGTGCCACAAAAGTTGTGAATCCCATGAAGGAGGTGAGGGTCGCATGGCTCTGAAGATGGCTCGGATGGCACCAGAGGCCATCTGACTGCAAATGGAAGAGGGAGTGCCAGGTATTGTTGCATTATCAGCTTAAGAAATGCAGCTATGCAAGCGCCCAGGCCAGCAGAAGGGAAGGCAGCAGGAGTACATGGAGAGGTGAAGGGTGTGAGATGGGCGCTTTCAACAGCAGCTTAAATTGATCATGAAAAGTTACCCCTAGGCAGGTCAGGAGGAGATAACTGCTGAGGGAGGGATGAAAATTCACTGGAGCTCGAGCACAGTGGGGAGTTTCGACAGATGTTTTACTATCTAACAGCAGAGGTACCACATGTTTAGATCTGCCATTGCCTTTGCTTGATCATGCAGGGGCTCTGTGGGCATTAAGTGTTGGTTGTTGACAAGATTCATTCCCTCAAGATTGGCTGCAGTGCTATACTCTAAGGGTAGTAATGACTCCTTGTAAGACTGTTCATATTAATGTACCAGAGAATGCTTTTTGTCTCTATCAGAGAGATAATGGACCTAATTTTGAGATTTTTTTTTTTTCTGAGCGTTTTTTTGTTATTATTTTTCAGCTACTGGAGGAGCAGATTGACCATTTGGCTGTGCTTGTCTGTGTGCTGGTCTTCTGTGCATTGTCTGTGCTTTCTTAACATGGATGGAGGAGTGAGTGTTGGAGAACATTCAACTGCAGTTCCTCAGGAAAATGATGCTCTGAGGGGAGCGTGAAAGAGGTTTCTCCTCTTGGCAAGCTGCTGTGCAGAATGTCCCCTTTCTTCTTGCTTCTGAACATCCTTCCTGAGTTCGAGGTGGTGTGCAAAGCAGGGCATGCTGAGAAGCACATCATCCAGCAGCCCTGAATTTGTCAGATGCTGTTAAAACAGCAGGGAAAGAGAATGGAGGAGCTGGTGAATCTGTCACATCCTGCTTGTTCAAAAGATTATTGATGCTGCATAATTCATCAAAGCATGACCAACCTAGCGGTGGGTTCTGCTGCCAGAGGTGTCCAGCTACTGTTCTGTTGCAGCTGCCCATAAAGCAGTGCTCCTTGTTTATGAAAACAGCCTCTGACTTTGTGTCTGCTTATGGGCCTTTCAATTAGTACACATAAAAGGATCACTCTTGCCTTGGACTCAGATAAAATGTGAAGGTCCTGTTCACTGAGAAAGGCTACAGTTTTGACATTTGCTTGTGTTTTGCAATGTGATTGAAGTGGGGAATACCGATACATTCTGTGCAACAGCAATCCTGGGAAATTTTAATTGGAAATACTACAGTGCCTTTTTATTCTGACGTTATTTATACAGTGTTTGGGATTATTTTACATTCCCACAGTTGAAATATTTTGATTGATTAACAGTGAAAAAATATGCTGTTTTGTAATGTTTGGTTTTGAATTATTTCATTATTTCCTAATAGCAGTAATTTTTTGATAATGAAGTACTGCTTGATGGGAGTTGCAGTTCAGAAGCTTGGCAAATTCACCCTGAACTGCTCCTGTTGCCTGATTTACATCTCTGGTACTGCATCATGCAATTTGGTCAAATGGAATTTGAAGCCTTACTGGCTGATGTAGTAATAGAGGAATCTGGTCTGTATGGCATAAGGTGTGAACACACAGGTTCAGGTGTTGATTCTCATGAAGCAGCATGCTGCAGCAGAAAAAAATAGAAGTTTGTGTTCCAGTGTTCTGATTCTCAATGCAATATTGCTGGTCAGCAAAAAAAAAAAAAAAAAAAAAAAAAAAAAAAAAATTGTCAAGTATTTTTAGGTTGGATAGTTCCTCTGTGTTTCCTGGATAGAAGATTGAAAATGTATGTGGCTAGAAAATTGAAATTGTCTGCCACAGTTTGGAAATGCTCTTTCACATGCACAAACTAGGACCAGGAACCTGTCTGCCTAAAATCTCACTTCATTGTAAATTCAATCCTATCCTATGAAACTTACCAGGTTTCCTTGGCCCTGTAGTTAACTCTTCATTAAATAACTCCTGGTACATCTGAGAGGTCTTTAGGTTCACCCTTTGTTTCACTAGCAGAGGGTGAGGAGAGACATTTCAGGGAGACAGGTATTTATATCCTTCCTAAGCTGTGCTGTGGGATGAGTTTAGTTCACTGGAGAAGCTTGGAAGATCAGATCTCATCAAGACTGCTGAAGTGGTGACTTCTCCTGCAATAAAACAGTCGTTGGAACACTGCCATGAGAAGGAATGGGTCAGCCCTTCCTCAGGGCACCTCCAGAGGGAATGCAACCTGGGTACATCACGGTGTAAAAGAGGGACCAGACTGTCAGGTCATGGCCAGAGTTTTGCTTGAGCAAGGTGTGCAAGAGACCTAGGGCCAACAAGCAAATGAAAGAGGGAGACTTCTCTAGCCTAGGATTATGCAGGTGGTGTGGAAAAAAGCTCATGGCACATTTTGTCTCTAGTGTGGGTTAAAGTTAAATGCATACATACTGTAGGGAAGAGGAGTGTTAGATCCAGTTCTCCATATCTGCAGATGAGTCTGGCTGCTTTCCAGCTGCTGGGGCTGCTGTCCTGACCTTACACCCACTTGTGCCTGCCTTGGGTCAGGAGCCCTGCCTTCCCAGCCAGCAAGAGCGATAGCTGAGTCCTTATGGCACCTCTCAGGGGTGGAGGCTGCCTCCCCAGCCACTGAACCCATTGCTTTCCACTTCACCCATGGGTATTTGTGTCACTAGATCATAGAATCATAAAGTTATTTTAGTTGGAAAAGACCTCTAAGATCATCGAGTCCAGCCATTAACCCAGCACTGTCAAATGCACCTGTCCTGTTCGTCCCCAAGCCCAGGCAGCTTCAGTTTCAGAGAAGTCACCAAAATGAGGTAGTTGGCACAGGCAGACTTGACAGGACCCACTGCTTTCTTTCAGATTGTCTTACTGATGAAAATGTCCTGGTTTCTGGGCAGGAAGAACCACAGGGCTGGGGTGCCATTCTGCTTTGCAGGTCATTCTTCTATCTCAGCTCAGCAATATCACATCAGCAACAAAATAAAAATTATATGTACAGAAGGACCCATGCAATCATAAAATATCAGGGCCACCTTCCACTCCCAGCTTTAAGAGGTCAAGTGTAACAGCTCCACAGCATTTGGGCTGACTGACTGCTTTAACCTCTTGTGGGTGGTTTATAGTACCTAGCAGAGGAGTAAAAAGTTTAGAATTGTAAAATACTCTTTCAGTCCTGGTACTAATTACCTCTTAGCAAAGTTAGTGCTTTGCCAGCTTGAAGAGACCTAATCCCCTACTGTCACAGGAAGAGAAAAAAATGTAATAGCTGTGAGAACTGTGAAGCTCATTTTCAAATAGATGCCTCAGCATTTTGATATTTTCTGTGGGATTAACTACTAACAGAGGAAGACTAATGCATATGCAGAGCTTTCGTTCGCTTCTGTAACAATTTGCCCTTGGGCAAATTGAACTGTGTCATGAGAAATGGTGTTTTTTCCCCTCCTTCATTGTGGGATGAAGGAAAAAGACTTGTTAGCAACATAGAAACAATTTGCAACTTGTTGTTATTTCAGGGAAGGTTTCTCCTTGCCTCATATTTCTGCTTAAGTTTCTCTTTTCCTTACCCAAATAGAAAGGGCTGCCATTTTAGAAGCACAGAAGCCACATAATGAAACATGTTAAAGCATCTGTGCTAGCATAAAATAGGACTGAAGCTCTTTCTGTACTGATCTGTTGGATTCACACAGTTGCTGCCAGCTCAAAAAGAAGAGATGATTTGCTCTGCTCTGTATAACTGCGGCTCCTAAGGGTGGCTTTGTGCTGTGCCTCTGAGGCTGGTTGTGTGAGCATCTGGTGCTGATGGGCACAGGCAGCGATGGCTGCAGAATACTAATGCTGCCACTGGCTCCCACAAGCCTCCGCTTCTGAAAAATACTTCAGCCATTCAGTGTCCATGCACCATGCTGAGCAACAGGAGGGTAGAAAAGCCGTACTCTTTTTTTTTTTTTTTTAATGCAGAGCAAGAAGCTGACAGAAATGATGGCTCTGTGCTTCACATTGTTGTGCCCAGGCTTCTTTCAGAGTTGCAGTCATTTATATGCATAAATATCAAGCCTGTCACTTGTTGCAGGCTTTGATAGCATTTGTGTAACAAAGGGATCAGAGAGAGAAAAAAGCTGAACATCTTCTATTCCAGCCTTAGAAAATGAATGACTGTGTAGTTATCAGGTTTCAGGTTTTATTAGATCACTGTCCTCTGCAATTTGTTTTCCTTCCTGTTCTGCTGTCCAATGTAGAGGACGATGAGAGGACCTCCCCCCACACCCCTTTTGTCTTTCTCCCACGCTGTGACTACCCACAGGGGGTATCTCAAAGAATTACCTACCAGTAATGATTGCCACAGCGAAGCCTCTTGCCACATACTGACCCAGTTTTTCTTTTTGCTTCAATTTTTTTTTCTTCCATTAGCCATCTGACAAAGTCACTCCACATCACTCATTCAATGCAGAGATACGAGAACTCTGCTGTAATTGTATTTTTGATTACTTACTCAGTTTTTCTTTATCCCCCCTAGGCAAGATGCACGCTTGCTATTTGCTCTGCATACCATATCTTTCTGCAGCTTCTAAATTGAGGCCGACGTCGTGTTTACCAGCCATCTCTGTCTGCAAAGCTATGCAGTTGCATCTAAATTTTCCCTGGGTCTTGCAGCTATTCTGTATTGAAAGACAACTAAAATACACTACTCGCACAAAGCTGCTTTTCCATTAAAGCAATTGGTGAAGTATCACAAGAATGTTGTTCTCTTGCCAGGAGGGAGGAGGGAGAGGTTTGTACTGATTGCTAATAGGAGGGGGAATAGCCTTTGAGACAATCCCCTTATTAAATGTGGTCTGCACAATGAAAAGCTTGGGAAGTCTTTCTAAGGCTTCTCACATTTAGGCTTTGTGCCCAAGCTCAGGGTCTCAGACATGGAGGTGGTTTCAGAATACCACACAAGGGGAACCATTTCAGCAAAAATATCAAGGCTACTTGATTAATTTATTAAAGTGTCTTGTATCACCATGCCTCTTTTTTGGCATGTAACTCCAGCAAAGCAAAGTAACAATTTCTCCCTAGACCTCTACCCTTTGCTCTGCTGGGCTCTCAAAGAAGTTCCAGGGACAAACAAGAGATAGAGCACCTCTGAACAGTGCCAAGGTTAACTAGAGGTTTCTTTTTTCCCCCTGCGTAAGTGTAACTTTTTTGTTCCTCCTCCCTTTACAAGTCTGCCCTAATCTTAAGAAAACTTGAAGCAGTAGTATTACAGTCTGAAGATATAAACAGTGCCGGATTTGTAGGGACAAGTAATATATTATCCTAAAGAAGGACCTGTATGCCTGAAGGCTTGTCTGCTTTTTTCTTACCAGCTGTATCGGTTGGTCTAATAAAAGATATTACCTTTCCCTACAAATGTTGCCTTACTTACTGGAATAATTGACTCCAGGACATAAAACACCTAACTGTGTGTAAAACTCCAGTGTCAGGGTGATAGAGTTCAATGGTATGATTTCCATGTCCTGAGCCAGTTGGCAAAAATGAAAGTAAGGTGGGATGAACACTCTCCACCCTTATCATTCTGCACATCATTAATGTCCCTTACAACCCCACACTACACCAGTATTTTTGCCTTTCCTGCCTCTCAACTGCATGGAACAGGTCTTTTCCAACAAATAAGTGCATGTTGATAGCATCTTTTGGATGCTGTCTCGGAGAAACAGCAGCTCTTACGGTATGCTTGATTAAACTTTTCTTTGCCTTCTGATTATTTTCTTGCTTGCTATATCACTGTACTTTTTTTGTTGTTGTTTACTACAAGTGAGATTCAGAGAGCTGGAAAAAAAGAAAAGCCCTACTGTGGCTGAGTAGACTGTTTCTGCTTTAAGGGTCACCTAAGCATTTTAACTTGGTTGCAAATCTTAAAGGACTTTTTTTTTTTTTTTTAATATATTTCAGGTGAACTTTCTGTGGAAGGCATACAAGACCCATTCCTTGTCAGTGTACATATTATCACTGACCCAGGTGAATCCAAGACTCTTCAGCAGGCCATTGATAAGCTTCTAGCCTGGATCCATCCAGACCTCCAGCTGTTTCGGGTCTCAGAAAGACGAGTGCCCAGGAAGCACAGGAAGCCGCTCAAGGCTGGTGTTTCTCAGCCAGCCCTCGCTGTCATTCTGTTCCTGCAGGAGGAGTACGGAGAAGAGCCCATCTTGCAGCTCCATGAAACTTTTCAGCGGCCACCTTGGCATTACCACCACACAGAGCTGATGCATGGGAAGTTCCTCCCTTACATGCCATGCAGCCAAGACTTTTACACTTTGGCTCCAGAGACTCCCCTGTGGGCCATTCGCCCAGTGCACTACGGGAAAGAAATGATCCGCTTCACCATATACTGCAGGAATGAGAATTTTGTGGACATTTTGAAATTGTATGAGTTAATACTGAAAAGACCGGTGTGTCAGAAAAAAGCAGACTTTTGTGTTTTTCCTGTGTATTCTAACATGGAAATAGACATTCAATTTTCTTTAAAAAAACTCCCGAAGGGACAAGTTCCAGTGAGGACAGAGTCAGCCGTGCTGGAGTTCAGAGTGAAAGATGTGGGGCAGCTTGTGCCACTCTTGCCCAACCCTTGCAGCCCCATCAGTGAAGGCAGGTGGCAGACAGAAGACCACGATGGAAATAGGATCCTTTTGCAGGTAAACTCAGAACACAGGGAAATAGAAGCACATTTCTTGGTTTTGTGCAGCAAAGCTTACCCTGCACTGACAGTTGCCCTTTTGTTGGTTGGTTGGTTTTTTGCTATGTCCTTGGAGCAAGAGCCAGGACAGTACTGCTGAAAAAAGAATTTGAAACCCCTTGCTGTGTTGTGTAAATGATCACAAAAGCAGTGAATGATGTTAGCCAGATATCAGTCAACCTCAGTTTATGCTAAGAGTGATGTGAGATGAGATAGCTGTTTAAAAATTGAGGAGAGAAGGAATTATGAGCCCAGTGGAGAAATCATGGCTGGTAAGTGTAGTTTTATAAGAAATATGGGCACAGAACTGACAGGGAGTTTTAAAATAGCCCTCAGTTATGAGACTTTTATGGCAGACAAGGAGAAGTCCTAATGGTACTCATTATTTTCTAGCATCACTGGGTGACAAACTGCATCTCTCTTTTGCACAGTGATTATCAGGATGGAGAGAGAGATGATGAAGGAAAAGAAATGCATCCTGAAGAGCAGCCTGAGACATTCCCACTGACTCTTTGAACTAATCTCAAGTGCTCATAACCGAATCCTGAGAGTTTGTTTGTTAGGACATCTGTAGGTGCCGTATCTGGGCAATATATCAGCATGCTCTGCTTCACTACACCACATCCAAGGGAGATAAAAGGATAAGCTGCAAACTCTTAATAGCTGCCTGCCCTGCAGAGGGGTGTCTGTGGCAATCCAGAGCCTGGTTAATGAGCATTCTTGCACTGCAAAGGTTTTTATTGCTGCTTACATTCAAATCAAGGAGCACAGTCCTTCACCTTTATAAGGCTGTTGTTCAGATTTCAAAGGGTATTCTTTTGGAGTGAATTCCATTCATGTGGCTTGTCCACTTGTCTTGCTTCTGTGGAAGACACATTGTGGGTGCCATCCTTGCACCATACAGTTCTCCCAGCATGCAAAGAGGTGTGTACAACCCTCTGTAGCACAGTGCCTCTGAGTTCCTGGGACTGAAATTCCAGGTACACAGGACATCTCTGCTCTGGTGAGTCACATCCAGGTGGTACTGGAACCTTTTGATGCTGCTTTGCAGGTGCCACCATCAGAGAAATCCCATGCCAGAGGTGAATAACACTTGGAAAGGTCTGAGGAGGGTAGCTTCCTTGCCCATCTGGCAAGCTAGTCACCAGTTTGCCAGGGTTGCTGATTGCACTTCAGGCATATCTGTGTTAGCCTGAGATAAGCTACAAACTGAATCTGGCATGTCATCACCAAACTTATACACAGCAATCACACTCAGCTATGTCCTCTTTTCCCTGTTCTTTGTCAGGAGGTTTCTGCTATGTGATGTAACTTTGATTTATGGGACCTTACACTGGTTTCAAGCAAATTGAAGGGAAGGGTTAAAAATAAAAAAAAAAAAAGGCTTCTAAATAAGGCTTTTGGTTTAAACCCAGCAAATTTTCAGAAGCAACAACTGTCCGGCACTACAGAGGTAAAGTGAGACTTGCTGAGCAAAGAAAATCAGAATAAGCCATATGAACCAAAAGAGAAGAGCAGAAACTGCCTGCCTAAGTATGGCCTGCAAATACAATTGATTTTCATTTCTTGTTTTCAGTGAGGATGATGATGCTAAACAGGAGGACAAAATGACAAATGAGAATGAAGTTACAGAAATGGAATTTATCACTCTGGAAGTTTGGTGAAGTAAAAGAAGTTTAATATATGCAAAGTAGAAGGAAAACAGAGCCTTTGGATCTAACTTATGCCATTTTAAAGGCATGAAAACTGGGTCCTGGTATATGGGTTTTAGCAAGACTGTACAATAAGTGGAGCTCTAAGGCTAAAGCAAAGGGAAAATTTCCTGTTACTCAGATACCTACAGCCACCAGTGCAACATGACCATGAAAAGAAAATCGCAGTCTCTGGTGGGTACCAGAGTTACTGTGCCATAGGAAGCATGGGAGGTTGCACAGGATCCCAAGGGCCACATCTGTCCTCAGCTCTGGACTCCAGAAAGGAGACCTCCGAAAGGGGCAGGGACAGGAAAGGGCTCTTACCCCTTCAGAGGGTGGAGAGACAGTCCTGCGAAGGGAAACTGGAAGAGTAGGGTCACCTGTGCCCAAACAAAGTAAGTCTGAAGGGAGCTCTGACTTGAAGACCACGTGATAAACAGCAGGAGCAGGAAAAGGCTGGTTTACTCAATGCTTGTTTTGATACAGGAATGAGAACCTGCCAAAAAATAGATTTTAGTACATATTCATAGCTAACTACATAACAGCCAGCAGGTGCAAGCAGGTTAATACTTTAATTTAAGGCAGAATGGTCAGTTAGGGAAAGGAAATGATGGAGCATGGGTTGTAGGAAACATTGGATTTGGCAATCCATGGACTCCTTATATTCATTTAATTCATTCTAAGTTAAAGCAATTATAATATCTACCTTTGAAAGTAACAGGACTACAGTTTGACTTCTCACGGAGAATTGCTATTAGCAATATTATCCATGCCACAGCATTGATGATAACTTTGATTTCTTCCCAGTTCTATAAACTTAAACAATGACCTCTCAGTATTTTTCTGCCTCCATAGCAGTTGATAATTAGTAATCATCAGAATAGTTTTGTTTACTTGATACAGATACTGCAGCTTTTTTAAAATAGTTGTACCAAAAATGGTAGATTAACATCCCTGTTAAATTGCAGACAGTGTTTAAAGTTTGAAGTTTGAGTATACTTCCATGTTTAAGCTAATGAGATGTGACCTCTTGCTTGTTCCTGACAGGGCCTTGGGTACTTGCCAGCCAGATTGATCCATGTTCTTAATCCATTTTGCAAATGCAATTATCAGGGGGCTTAGATAAAGTCAGTTCAAGAGACAACAAAGTTATTCATGGGTAAGATAAATCTGTTTAATGCCAAGAAACTATTCCTTCATTTGCAGGGAAGCCCTTCAGAATTATTTTGCCACAGTAGCTTTTACACGTTGGCAAATTTCTCCAAGGGTGCAGCTCTATAACAGCTGAGGCAAAGGGTTCAGTTGGCTGGAGCAGGAGCAAGGCTTAGGAACACGATTGCATCCTATGGGAAGACACCCACACTGCTTCACCAGAGCTAAGCCCAGAAGCAGGAGCTCTGGAGAGCTTTTGTCAGAGCAGTGGGAAGAATATGTAAATAATGTAGCTAAGAATACACCATGTACTGGTATACTGAGTATACTGCTGGATTTATAGGTCTTGTCCAGCTTCTTGGCTGCCTCTGGGCGTAATCCACGCAGAGACAGATGAAGTGCTAATCAACTTGCACTCCTGGCAATGCAATGTGGGAAGCAGGAAAGGTTGATAACTGATTGGACTGGCTTGGCAATGCATGTTTAGGAAGCAAGGATAGTGAGCAGGGAGGAGAAAGTGCACAGATGGCTTCTTTAAATTATGATAACATCTCTGGATGGAGTAGGGAAAGTAAAATAATATTTTGGCAGGATTTCCTAGCCACTCTGCGTGAGATGGAACATGCAGACATACCCAGGAGGAAGGTGGACACCAGAAAAATTAATGTCTTACCTAGGCAGAGACTCAGCACTTAAGCATAGGACCTGCTGCTGTTTTACATGCCAGAGAGTCCCTGTGCAGTTTATGAGGTGGCTATTTTCTGCCTAGTGTTGCTTTTTAAGGCATCCTTGAAATAACACTGCAAATGTTAACAGATCACAGCTTATGAGGAGGTAGAGGGATTCTTTTTTTAGCTGATTTGCTGAATTAATCGGCCAATGTTCTTATCTGTATGGGGTAACTGTAATCTTGAGTTGAGAAGTGGTGTCATGTGTTTCAGGAGCAGAGGTAGCAGCCATAACTGACACAAGGAGCTGGGACAAGAGGACTCAGTTACACACAAGTGGAAAAGAGAAAGAAAGGCAGCTAAACCAGGGTCAGAGAAGGCAAAAAGACAAAAACAGGCGAAGAAAGGGCACTTTTGCAGAGAACAGTTTAGTCTGCAGGAAGGAAAATGGAGGTGAGAAAAGACCTTCCAGCTTGCTGAATTATTATACATAATAGTGCAGATAGAGCAGAATTGAGCACAAAAAGGAAGAAAGGCAAGAAAAGCATCCACTGGCACAGGTTGCCCGGAGACGTTGTGAATTCCCCATCCCTGGCAGTGTTCCAGGCTAGGCTGGGTGGGGCTTTGAGCAACTTGGTCTATTGGAAGGTGTCCCAGCCTATGGCAGAGGGGTTGTAGCTATACAGTCTTTAAAGTCTCTTCCAACCCAAACTGTTCTATGTCTTATGACAGGCAAGGATGTGTACAGGGCACCTTTACAAAAATTATATTTATTTTCTTCTGAAAGTGGTGAAAAAGACACACTTTCAGAGCAAAAATTGACTCAGTCAAGGGAGGTGCCATGAACTGATTTAATTAATCTGCAAATCTAATACTGGTGTCTTGCTTTACAAAATATTTTATTCTGTTTTTTTCCTTTCCTTTTTGTGCCACAAGTGTCTGGTTGTCCTTAATGCTAATGTCTGGGTTTTGGGGAAGCACAGTGAAT
>VYZP01014253.1:2072-58915 GCA_013400635.1 Hypocryptadius cinnamomeus
TGATAAGGTACAGAGGCCATTCCCAGCAAGGGCAGTGGGCAGCACTCTGCCAGAAGGGTTGATTTTTAAACCGGTCATTCAGATGCTCTTTCCTCACACAGGCACAAGGAAGCTGTCAAATAAAAATAAAATACAGGAGAGAAAATTGCTCATCCAGACATTCTTTCATGTGGAATTATTTCATGCACAGATATGAAGAAAAATTTGATCTGCTGAGCTAGGTTTAACAGAAGAGATTGAAAAGCTGATGGAGTTGGGTTGCTCTTATTGAAGGAAAGGAAAGGATCATATCTCTACATGTCTTAGGGTGTTAATTCAGTGGGGAAAGGGAACACCTTCTACTGTCTAGCCAAGAAGAGAGTTTTAGACAAACAGTAATTGTAAGACTTTTTTTTAGTGTTGGTGGCTTTTCCAGGAGATTCTCCAGTTTACTGCAAAGAGACTGTTCACACAGTGTTTGAAAGCTACTGATTTCCTACTTGCTTTTTGATTTCTGGAATGCAAAGGAAATATTTCATACAAGAAAAAGAAAAAAAAAGGTGTTTGAGGAAACTCTGCCTGCAGCAGTAAATCTTTTAATAACCTTTGAGGACTTCTGAGAACCTGGGAAGTATTTCTCAGATTATCTGGGAAGAAGAAATGCAGTTTTAAAAAACACTGTGAAGGGCAACTGTCAAGACAATTGAGTTAGCAAAAACATTTAATTTTGAGAATTTTAAGAGTTGCTTGATTTTTTTTAAGGCATTTTAATTCTCTTATTAAAAATTAACTTGCATTTCTACAGAGTGGTTTTAAAACCTGGAGGAAATAAGACTCAATTTAGAAACTGTTGCAAGGTGAGGTTTTAGTTGAATTTGAGGAGATTTGAAATCTTCCTTTCTTGAACAAATCTATTTTTCTCTAATTGGGAAATTTTTCAAAACTGATCATTTCCAGCAAGCCTTTTCACTTCTGCTAACTCAGCATTCCCTGGTGAAGATCTGCTTGGTCAAAAATTCTGTCAGAGTTCAAAGATTTTGCTGCACTTGGATTAATTATTCCTTCTCACTGGGTAGTCCATGGGCTGTGCTGACCTGATACTTGCAGGTGTTGCCATAGCAAATATGACCAGAGGCCTTGTACTAATGGGTGACAATTGCAGTTTTGTTGGTTTATGTTAACTTTTAGGGTCGCTTTGGGAGATGCACAGGCTTTCATTTAAAGAGGGATGAGCAGGTCTTGGTTTTCAGAGCAGATAATTAACAAAGTATTCTCTTGATTTCTTTGTTGAAAAATACGCATCTGGGAATTAGGACTAGTAATATATATAGCCTCCTGATGCCATTATTATATTGCTTTAAAAAATATGATTACACTTTAAAGGCAGTTCTAAAGAGATGTCTTCACTCTTTTGGCTGGATGCTCTCTCTCCTCTCCCTCTGCACATTCATGTGTAGTAACACCAGTGTCCCCTGGCCAGAGACTGGGTGCTGTACCTCAGCCAGACCAGGCTCTGGCACATCTCTTTGTGGTGGTTTAAGATGTCAGTGCCCAAACTGGTGGCAGCAGCAGAGACCAACACCCGTGTCCCTGCTAAGTCAGGGTATCTATCATTGCTCAAGGTCCCTCAGCACATGCTGGGGTGCTGGGCTGTGCCTGGGCTCCTGCAGACTGATCTTTTTGGTGAAAGAGAGCCAGACCCTGGAAAGCTGTCAGATGAAACAAGTCAAAGGAGAAACTTCTTGAACTGCTGCAGCCAGATGTAGCAGTGCCACTGAGTAATCTCCAGTGACTCTCATAAGTCCTGGTTTTCAGCAACCCAAGTGTCACGACATTTCCTTTATGCTCAGCTGTGACCTAAGTGTGACTGTCCTCTTTGATCCTGGGGCTTGCACAGTATCCAGCAGCAAGATTTTAAATAACAAGTCTCATCAAGATCCTCAGATCCGAGTCTGTATTTCAGTGTGTGCTAAAGCCCATGCTAGGCTGGTGCTGTCTGTTTGTAACAGTAAACCTGTTAACAAGCACTCATGAGGGGCAGGAGGAGCAGAGGTCAGCTGTTATCAGCAGCCACATCCCTCAGATCTTTTTCCTTGTTTGGGATTAGCATAGTCTGTTATGGTTTTGATCCTCCAGAATTCTCTTGTTTCCAGTTAATCAGGGAGTCCCTCCAGGGATGGGTAATCGTGCTGATGCATGTGTGTGACTGAAGCAGAACATAAAAGCCAAGTGAGTCTGTGCTGTCCTTACTGGTTCTTTAAATTCAGATTCAAATGCAAAATAATCTCATGAAAATTGCTGATAGGCTGTTGCTATTTTTTTGGTGCATTATCACTACTGATGGGGCCAAAGGTAACCAGTGAGCATCCTTCCCACACGAGGCAGAAGATGACTAAAATCTAACTAAACTCTGATCTCTGTTGCTCACTGTGCGATGCAGCTGAGTGCTGTTGCTCATGAGCCACACAAGGATGCAATTAGTGTAACAGCTCTTTATTATGAATGTGGCAGAACAGAATTAGAACTCAATTTACAAGTCCCCCTTTCAAACCCATTCAGCCGTTAAGGCTGCATCATCTTTCAGTTTTCCAAGGCGTATAATTGATAAATGATTTCTCCCTGCACACCTCAGCTCCTCATCTTTATTCATGAACCAATTAATCTTTGTAGGACACTGTGATCATTTGCATACATGGCCAATGTCACCAACCTCTGTTATTTCATTCAGGAAACAATTTTGCAGCCCATGAAACCACCAGGAGGGGAAAATCTGGACTATGTCTAAATTTCTGTTGTTCTGGCATTTCTCCCTCACATCATTCTCAAATATAAAAATCAGATGCTGCTTGTGCTAGAAAATGATGGATTAACCTGGGAGGAAACACACCTCAGCAGTATGTTTCAATCTTGGCTGACAGGTATGAGCAGAGGCTGGAAATACATGTTTCCTTGGCATTTTTGAGGACTGTTGTGCCAACTTATTGTATTTATTAAATCTTTTATTTTACTCTCTTTGCTAGTCAGCTTTCCTGGGTTAGCAGAGAGAAAGCTGCTATAGCGTATGCACTGTTTGGGGTAGGTGGGGAGGTGTCTGTACTGTTTAAACTGTTTAAACAGTACTGTCTGTTCTGTTTAAACACTTCATGAGCTCTGCTTCCTGAAGGTCTGTTATAAACCACCACACAAACAACACATTGTCCGAGTGACTCACGTTGTCTTTTTGCCAGTACACGTTGACTTATTTGCCAGTGTCTTAGCAAGGAGCACTTGCAGGGTAAGTTTTATTGTGGCAAACAAAGGATATCAAAGAGAGTCCCAGGAGCACTCCAAGCAGAACTTCTGAGCACTTGAGGAAGGTGTCCAAGTACCAGCTACAAGGAGCACACTTTGGCCAAGTTGCACATGAATGGATGCACACCTGTCTCCCTCTCTGTGCACAAAGGTTATGTGTGCACACACCCAGAACGCAATTAGCCCTGGAGCAGGGATGTGTTCTGCCTATCTCTGGCTGAATCAACAGAATTTTCTTTCTTCTTTGCACTCCTTGCCCTTGCTCACATTTCTTGCACGGCATCTGGCAGAGATTAGAAGAGTGGACACTTCCTTTGGGCTTTTGGAGAATGCTGGGACCTGTTTGAAGGATGCCAGGGCCTGTTTGAGGATGCTGGTGAAGGGAAACCCCATAGAGCAAAGGTCCTGCTCTCTTTCATTCACCCCTCTCAGCTGGTGTGGTCCCCACCACCATCAGTCTGTGCAAGCAGATCCACACTGCAGAGACAACCATCACGCTAGAATTTGGCTCCAACCACAAATTTGGGAAGTTCCTACAAATTTGGAAAATTTCTAGAGGCATTTGACTGGTATGCAAGATCTGATCACTGCATGGACAGCATCACCCCAGGTAAGTCTGAGAAGCATTATGGGACACTGAGGCCATGTTTCCCTAATGCCAATTGTGATTTGACAGTGCAGCAAGCAGCGGATGTAGGACTGGTGGGCAGGGCCTGCATCCCTCCTCAGGAATCTCTGTTTTCCCTGCTGTGGCTGATTGAGCCTTTCACTGGCACATTATCACAGGATGGTTTCACTGACACCCAAGCAAACACAGGCCTTGAGGAGAAGGCATGGCAAGGCTGATGCTCCTAAGTCTTGTTCACCACCTCTCAGACATGCAGGGTGTTTTGCTTTTCATTTTCACATTGCTTTTCTGCCTGCATGAATCAAAGCATCACCATGCATGTGAAGCACTTGCTAGGAGATTTCCAGAGTGGATGTGTGGGGCTCCTCTCTGTGCTTTTTGCATTTACAGATATTCATTGCTGTATTTCATTAGATCCTTAACAAATGCACTAAATGAGTGCCTGTCCTGAGGGAGTTCAGTGTGTCTGGGTGTGATTGGTTATGTAGCTTTCTGCTTTTTTCACAAATTTCAGACAGTGTAGTAACACCAGTAAGCAGATGGCCTGTGTGAATTCTGGCCTTTCTCAGCTTTGGACAATTTATCATGGATCTGGAATAATAATAGTAGTTTGCACTCTGGGAACAAAGTAGGTTTCCCCATAAAGCACTTTGAAAAGTTATCAGGGCACAAAAAGTAAATAAGATGCACTGAAAAATAGTCCTTTATAAATATATTAATTTTCCTTGCTGAGAACTAAGAGCTGTGTATTACTTTCAGAGCAGCAAAGGAATTGCCAGGGGAATAACACAGTTTTCCTGGTGGCACAAGAGAACTGCCACCGAGCACTGATTGACAATTATAAAGAAATGGAGAGCATTATAATGTGAGCTTGGCCCTAATTCACAGTTTTCTCACATTAAGCTGTACAAAGTCCACAGATGCCACCTTACAAGTGCACAGTGCTCTTCTGATTCATGTTCTGCTTAATGAACAGCTTCTTAGATTGTGGGTAAATTTTAGCTCCAAAAGTGGCTCATCACACAGCAGGCAGTGAGAGTTAGGCATTCGGTGGTGCTGCTCTCTGCTGCTTGCCTTGTCTGCTTGCCTGAAAAGCACTGGGCTTGAGTGGCTGAGCAGCCTGAAGGAAAATGCTCCCAAATTCTTGGCAAGTCTGTTCTTCATATGGTGGAGGAGGCTGCCAGAAGCAGGAGAGGACAGAGAGCTGACTCTGAGGAACCCAGCATATGGGTTTGTGGGATCAGAGGCACCAGGATCCATTTCTCCATCAAGCTGAAAGCAGCAATCACTGGCACTTGCTGTAGGACCGATGCTGCTCCTGTGCTTTTTGCAGCCAGCTGACAGAGACCTGTTTTCCAAGGGTCCTATTTTCCAAGCAGAAGCCAGATCAAAGCTGCTGCTCTTTTAGGCAGCAGTGGACACCAAGACCTGAAGTTTGTGATTAGGCTCGTAACAGAATTAAGCTTCACTTAGAAGGATGAGTGATGTCAGGTTGGGGTTTTGGTTCAATCCTAGTTCTGGAGGAAATAAAGAAAACCTTATCTCTACAAGAGCACAGCAGCCAGCCATACTGCTTGCTGTCCCCTTTCTAAGGCTAGAACAGATGATTTCTAGCTAGGGTAGATGATTTACAAGAAGGTGTAAAATCCTCATCATACACCTAATTATGCTTTACTACTCTGTGGGGGGACATTTCCTTCAAAGTCCATCTGGTGATCAGACTGTACCCTGAGGCATGTGGATTGATTACCCTCATGGTTTTTTCTCCTATTTAGTCTAAATGCTGATGCTTTATTTTTATTCGTGTGAGTGTCTAAGCCTTTTTGAAGCATTGAAAATTATGATTAATTGTGCAATGAAAATCAATAATGGAAGTGCTTACAAAGCCAGCTTGATTTGGGAGTGAATCCCAAAGACAGCTGCTTTCTCTAAGAGGGATGGAGAAAGTTTGAGGAAAGCAACAGCAAAAAATTCCAGATCCTGGTTGATATTTTTAGTGATGTTTGTCATAGGCTTAACCCCTTCAGCACCTGCTGAGAGAGACCTTTATTACAGGCTGCTATTACCAGTTCACGAAGGCAAAACTTGAAGTCCATCAAATAAGTAAGAATATTCGATTAAACAGAAATGCACTGAAGAGTGAAAATATTTATACTCCTGTGCCAGAATGCAGCTATTCCCACACCTTCGCGGCCGTGACAGATTCGTTTTTCAGGTGAGATTCCAGAGCCAGGGCTGAAGATCTGGCAGGTATTTGCTGTGGCATCCCTGCCAGCAGCATTTCCTCCCTTTCCCAGCAGCGCTTTGTCCCTTTCGCGCACTGGGAGTGCTGGCTTTGTGCCGAGAGTTCAGGATCCAGGTTTTTCTGCGTTCCTCAGAGGCTGGCGCTGCTGGCGCTGCTCCTGGCGGTGTGGGAGCTGCGGGTGCAGTGAGTGCCATCTCCTGGTTAGCTGTCCCCGCTGCAGAGCTGCGGGCTGGTGCTCAGCGCTGCTGCTCCCCAAAGCAGCCCACGGGCAGAGCGCTGCCCACGGGGAGGGGTGAGCAGTAAGGTGCTGGGATGCTGAGGAGGAGGAAAAGCAGCCCCTTCCACAAAACATGGTTCAAATGACGCCGTACATCACCTGGCCCCTCTCCAGAGCCTGAGGCAGAGGCAGCTTTCAGTCCCCAGAGCCCCTGAAGTTCTACACCTTGCCTAGTGGGAATGCATGATGTATGGAAGTCTGCCCTCTGCCCATCTCAGCAGACTCCTCTAAAAATCCTACCCCTGTGCAAAAAGCTGAGTTGCTAAGAGCTGGCGAATGGAAAATGCCTGAAAATCCCTTCTACTCTCTGGGGATGGCAAATGCCTGCATTCATTTGGGGTCAAGGGAAAAGCCATCCTTCTCACCCTGGTTCTGCTGCCATGTCCAATCTGTCATCTACTTCATCCTTCACGACTGCCCCTGAGTCTGGGGTGAGACCATCTCCCTGAAACAAGGAACCTGAAGCAGGGCTGTCTCCAGGCCGGATTACCCAGTCCTTTTAGATTACACCATTTATCCAACAAAAAATGGCCTCTTCATTTTGCAAACGCACACACGTGCATGAGACTTACACAAAACATGGTCATCCCACCTGCGAGAAGCTCTGCAGTCACAGTTTTGTCTCTCTGGTTTACCTCTGAAAGACTCCCAAGTCCATCACGAGGGGAGAGGAGCTGCCTTTTCAGTGCCACCCCTCTTCTCTGGCAACAGCAGGTGCTACACTTGAAAAGAGGAGGAGGAGTGTAGGGGCCATGGTCTCATAACTCCCCCTTCCTGGGCAATAAGCTGGGGTGACATCTCCATTGTACAGCACTTTGGCTGTTCTCCTCCTCTGGAAGCACTGGGACCAGACAGCATGGGTTTTAGGATGCTGTACTTTTCCCACCCTGTATTAAACTCTTAAGAGGAACAGGGCAGTCAGATCTGATCAGGATCAGGATCTGGCCATTCCTGCAGAAACAAAGCAGCATATTTGCATTGCAGAATGCTTCAAGAAGCAAAATT
This sequence comes from Hypocryptadius cinnamomeus, assembly GCA_013400635.1. Lineage (NCBI taxonomy): Eukaryota > Metazoa > Chordata > Aves > Passeriformes > Zosteropidae > Hypocryptadius > Hypocryptadius cinnamomeus. Next base: position 9,498 of record VYZP01014253.1, read on the forward strand.
TATGGGCAAAGGAAGAGGATGTTGGACAGTGCACCAAATGGGGAAATCATACTGGAAGTCCAGCCAGAACCATGTCTCATCTTTGGCAGTGTCTCAGAGTGGCATTTTCACAAATGGCCTAGGAAATAATTGTTTCAATTCTCTGCAATCTGTGGTTTCAGTAACAATGCACATGACACATTCTCAGTGAGCCCACACTTTTGCCTCTGTCCCCATTTCAGCTCCATGACACACACTGACAAGCACATCCACTACTGAAAACAAGGATTACACATTTAGCTTTATAGAACATTTTATTTGGAGAAACTTCTTATGTCATAGCATAATGGTTCTTTGTTAAGGCAGTTCTGAAGGGCTGGAGGAAAGGGAGGGGGAGAGGGAGAAATTTGTGTCAACAGGATTGCATTAAGGCAAAATTCCCTCCTTCTGCATTTCACCACAGTAAAATCCACATAAAGGCCAGTAAATGTCTCGTGCCAAGGAAGAGATTCAGTGCAAATATATCCCACTGACTATCCATAGACAGGGCTAGGACCTCAACTGGGGCAAATTTACAGTTCCTTGTTAGCTGCAAAGCAAAGCTGATTTAGCTCTGTTGAGGATCCCAGCCCAGGTTCAGGAAAGCATTTTAGTATGTGTTTCTTATGCTAGCACAGGTATAAATGCTCTCCTGAATCAGAGCCACAGCCCCTTGAGTGCAAGTCTGTGAAGTTAACGGTTGAATTTTTATTGTCTACATAAATATGTCATTCTGCATCCCTTTGTTCACTTCTCATTGTATTGCTACTGAGTACATTCCCATAGTTTCTTTAACATGGCTTTCATTTCTATCATGCTTTGCAATCTTTTTAAAGTGTATTATGACATAAAAATGAATTATCCCTTGGAGAATGTTTGTTGCAAAGGTTCCAGAGTTTGGATGTTCTTGGAGGACCAGGCTGCAGTGTGGTTTTTTGGTGAGCAGTAATGTAATCTGTGAGTAATGCCATGGATGGCAGAGGCATAACTTGCAGGGAAAGGTACTGCTCAGTTTACATACCAGCAACACGTCACAGACACCAAACACTTCTTTCTTTCCACAAGAATTGCTTCAGAGGATCCTACCTCTCCAGAAAGAGTCACTACTACTTGCATTGGCTTGAGGAAACCTGTTTTGTTATCCCAGGTGCAAACTGAAGGTAAGTATGGCAGAAATGCTACGAAAAGCATGATGACATTTTCAGGCAGAAGCAGAGTATACGATTTCATAGTCCTAAAAGCTGTCACTGGTAGCCATTAATGAAAGGATATGCTTGGGCCTCAGAGTCGAAAACTTATTTAGGAATATGAAATGGTTATAGCTAGCAAGGTGGAAAAATAAGGCAAAGAAATCAAGCAAAAAAGTATTTCCTGGATACATGTGAATACACAAATTCTGTATGACCTGGAACCGTGTATAACACTCATGTCTTAAAAGCATGAGCACCCTGCGTATTTATTTGATACAGAGAACAGCATCCAGTTTGGAGGAATCTACAAGACGAATAACAGGCATCAGTGCAAGTCTTTTGTGCTTTAAACTTTCTTCATTCCTTTTCCCATAAGGCAAGCAAACACTGTCATGACCATTTTGGGTTTTACTTCAACCAGGTCTTCTGGAAGGGCATAGACTCTTGCTCCAATTTTTCTTGCCATAGAGATGGCATATCTGCAATGCAGGGGTGGGAGAAAAAAAGAAAAAAATAAAGATAGAAATTAGTGCAGTAGCAATAATTTTCCCCCCGTTAAGTGTTTTACATGATCAATACCAGGTTGGGTTTCACTGATTTACCAAAGTTAAACTTTTCTATAGGCATGTATGAGACAGGTTCATAAAGAACTACATTCCTAATAAATGTCAGAGTGCATTCCCTGATGGTTAGAGCACTGATTACCTGCAGGATGGGAGACTGCAGGTCAGACCCTGGTACGAAACATTTAATCTTCCATCCCCTAAAAAATTATCCTCAAAACCAGCCATTATGGTCTTGCTCCCCCTGAATCTCTGAGACTCAGACTTTGCACATAAACAAACTTGCAAGGATAGAAGCAGAAAGCTGATGCCAGTGGAAATCCATGTTGTTGGAAATCAACATTTGGGGACTTGTTTCAGTCATACCCAGGAAGTGCAAGTTGTCATTCCCATCTCCCTGCTCAGAGCCACTGGCTGTTCTCTAGTGAGTTTGTCTCTTCTCTCTATTTTTTTTTTTTTAAGCTAGAAAATCCCAGGTTCTTTCCACTTCAGAGCACATACATTTGTGAAATTTTCCCCAAAATGCAGAGAAGCATTGGGAACGTGAGGGAACAGGGGTGGGAAATGAAGAAAAGAACAGCAGATGAATGAAGAAATAAAGAACACAGAAAAGCACATATAGGATTGCAAGAAAAGAAAGAGAACAGATGGTAGGAAGTGGAAGGAAAAAGAACGGTGAGAAAAGTCTTTACAAGAATAATGGCAGCTCTGATTGCTTTACAATCATCCTTTTCTCCTTTGTAGTTACTGCATAGAAAAGGAGAAGTTAAACTGATGATCAGACCAGGAGGTGATCTGTGTAACTCTGAAAGGAGAGGGAGATGCCCCCAGAATTGACTCTGAGCTAGGAAATAATTTGCATTCAGGGAAAAAAAAATCAATATCCACATCTAGAGAACTAGTTTTTCAGGCATGAATCCTGTCCTCCCCTTTCTCTTTTAAATATGCCCTTGTTCTACCTGTAGGTGACTAAAGAGCTGTCACTAATCCCTGTTCACTATTTGTTGGCATTGTTCCCCGATCTCTGAAAGAATTTTAAATTTAATATAAGAAAATAGGAGCTTGTGAAACCAAGTGATTTCAATCCTTTCAAGGGATTTATGAAGCAGGAACTACAACATTACACACTGCATTTCCATTGAAACTCTTTTTACTACCTAACCCCCAGCCTTCATGCTTCTAACTTGGGCAGTATTTCTCACATAAGGTTGTGCCAGATGAAAATGACAGCAGACTAGTTTTTACAGGCAGAGTTAGGCCAGCCTGAGCAGGTAACTCATGCTAAGTGCCACTTGGCAGAAACATACTTAGCATTATTTAGTTTCTCCTCATCATTCAGGTCCTCTGTTTTCAAGAGGTCATACTTGATTGACCCTGGTTGAATGGCATCAATGAGATCCAGGACTGGCATGCTGGTGCTGATTTTGCTATCCTGCATAGACAAAAAATAAAATTAAATGCAAGAACAGGATGACAGAACTCCCACAAAGGCAGAGTCTAGACTCAAGAGCAATGGACAGTTCAGTCAAATACCATTTAGATCTTCACAAATGACTGATTAGAATATTTTTTTAATCTAAGGCAGACTAAGAACTCTTTCAAGGATTTTTTTTTTCTTTTTACCCAACAGATGAAATATCATAGAATCATTTAGGTTGGAAAAGATTTTTATGATCAAGTCTACGCTTAATCTAGCACTTCCCAGTCTACCATTAAATCATGTTCCCAAGCACCACATCTATACATTTTTTAAATCCTCTAGTAATGGTGACTCACTTTGCTAGACAGCCTGTTCCAGGGCTTGACAACCCTTTGAGGGAAGAAACTTCCCCTAACATCCAGTCTAAACCTTCCCTGGCCATTTGCAAACTCAAGACCATTTCCACTTGTCCTATCACTTGTTACCTGGGAGAAGAGACTGACCCCAACCTGGCTACATCCTCCTTTTAGGCAGTTGCAGAGAGTGATAATGTCTCCCCTGAGCCTCCTTTTCTCCAGGCTAAACACCCCCAGCTCTCTCAGCTGCTCCTCATAGGATTTATGTTCCAGAGCCTTTCTCAGCTTTGTTTCCTTTCAGACATGCTCCAGCACCTCAGTGTCTTTCTTGTAGTGAGGGGCCCAGAACTGGACACAGGATTCAAGGTGTGGCTGAGAACAGAGCTGCAATCCCTGCCCTGGTCCTGCTGGCCACACTACTGCTGATACAGGCCAGGATGCCTCTGGCCTTCTTGGCTACTTGGGCACACCCTGGCTCATGTTCAGCCACTGTTGACCAGCACTCCCCAGTCCTTTCTTGCTGAGCAGCTTTCCAGCCATTCTTCCCCAAGCCCGTAGCGCTGCCTGGGGTTGTTGTGATTCAGTTGCAGGATCCAGCACTTGGCCTCATTGAACCTCATACAACTGGCCTTGGTCCATCAATCCAGCCTGTCCAGATCCCACTGCAGAGCCTTCCTGCCTTTCAGCAGATTGACATTCCCACCCAGCTGGGTGTCCTCTGCAAACTGACTGAGGATGCACTTGATCTGCTTGTCCAGACCATCAACAAAGATGTTAAATGGCCCCAACACTGAGCCCCGGGGGCACCACTGGTGACAGGCTGCCCGCTGGACATAATTCTGTTCACCACCACTCTCTGGGCCTGGCCATCCTGTTTTTACCCAGCAAACAGTGCAACTGTCCAAGCTATGTGCACCCAGTTTCTCCAGGAGCATGTTGTGGTAAACAGTGTCAAAGGCTTCACTAAAATCTGGGTAAACAACATCCATAGCCTTTACCTCATCCATGAAGCAGCTCACCTTGTCACAGAATACAATGTCATTAAAGCAAAAGATGGGGTGCAGGGCTAATACATTTGCTTCCTGTGGGGAGATGACACTGATAGACATCTACTGATGGGAGGGGTGAGAGGGACCAGCTGTGTGATTCCTGAACTCATTACATGAAGTTTGATGGATCTGTTCTCGCCTAGTGCAAACTGCTGATTTATATCCACTGAATGTTCCCTAGCTTGGGAAGTGTCATAGATGTGTTAGCAGAATTGGAAGCTCTCTAGAACTGGTGCATTTCTGTGTTTGTATGGTACCTTGCAAAATAGGGCAAGGTACCCCTGGATGGTACAACCAGGTTATAAGTGTATTGCTATTGTTCCTTTTAATACTGCCATTTGTAATTGCTGTTGATTCATAACCAACAGCACAGTAGTTCTTTCTTAATTCCAGTCATCATTCCTGTCTCCATCCTTTGATTTCCCAAGCCAAACTGAAATTCAAGGTGTTTCCTGTAGTGTTCATATCATATTTCTATTACTTTTTCACAGTAAAGTCTCTTGAATAAAACCTGTGTGTTTGAACAAGCTTTTAAAAGGGAATGAAAAAATAATCAAGCTATGTAGTGAGTTATATCACGATGTAGAGTGTGTGTGTATATGCATACACACATCTATCTATCATACACACATGCACTCTGAATAAGAGATTCCTGAGCAGAGACTTCTGAAAATCCTGTACCTTGAAACTGGAGATGGTTGAATCCTTCCCAGCTGCAGTGAGTGTTTCGTTGACCCAGCTGACAATGATTTCATCATTGACCTTCTCTCCACCTCCAATGTCTTCAAGGATATTCAGGGTGTACCTTAAGAGGGAAGCCAGGATATTTGCTCAAAGTCTGCTGTAACCTCAGAACTGTCCTCTATGTGTACAGCTTGTCTGGGATCATCCCAATGATCTGACATTCCTCTGCCTCACACACACCCACAGTGCATATCATTTCTTTTATAACACAATTATTAATCTAAGGAGTTTGATTCATCCCCAATTCATTAATCACTGTTTGGGGAATGTTAAAAGTTTTGGTTACTTAAAAGTCCTGGAATTCCTCTCAATGTATCTCATTGTAAATTACTCATTCTCATAGTGCTTAAAAACTAATCACTGATTTTAGAGATAGAAGGGAATCCTTCTGTTCACCTAAGACTGACCTTCTGCATAAAAACAAGGCTGGAGTAGTTTTGGAGTATCAGCATACACCTTGGAAAGATATCCCAAACTGATGGTAAGCAATCACCTCATCCCTATTTTAACTACCTTACTGATAAACCTATACCTTTCTTTATGGTCTGAGTTTAGTTTGTATTCAGTTCCTAACCACTGAGTCTCTTTACTCTCAGTTATGGCACTCTTAAACACAGAAACATGCACGCACAGAGAATTACATTAAAATGGGGAGAGGTACTTAGTTATGCCCATTCAGGGAGCAGCTTACAAAACTTCTGCACCAATTCCTTGTTTCTGGGACACTGTCCCCATTCCCTGATACAGAGATCTTTTAACTTCTTTTCCTCTCTTCTGTGCAATAAACATTTATTGTTGCTATGCAGATAGTGACAATAATAATCTTCTGCATGAGCTGACTGTAATGGCCTTGCCCACAAGCTGTGCTCTGAGTGAGCAGAAGGTCACTGTGCCCTGGCACTGAAGTGCAAACAGAGGAGTGGGAAGGCTGTAGCCTGTGGAGCCTCCTCAGTGAGAGCATCAGGAAACTACTGCAGTGCAAACTGAGCACACCAAAATGCTCTGAGGCTCGTGGCTGCCTGACCTACCTTCTCATCAGCTGCCAGATCAAGGCCAGCGTGAGCGTACGGTTTCCTTCATTCAGATCTTGCCCAGCAATGCCAACAAGGGAAAATTTGGCTTGATTCTTTCCCAGTTCCACTGCATAGTTGCAGTTTTCAAGCTGTTAATGGCAAGGTCAAAAATATAGGAGAAAAAAAAAAGGAAGAAGACAAGACACTGTTACTTAAATTCTTTAGATCACTCAGCCCAGATCCTCCTAGGCAAACAGGAACATTGGGTCTCTGTGATAAAACAGCTGATTGACTACCAGTAGGCAGATCCATCCCTAAAATACCATTCTGAACATTTCACATAGAAGAAAATTCTATACTTCATTATCAGGGCCTGAAAAGCAGATTATCCTGGAAAATATAAGTATATGGCTCATGGGTAGCTCCAGCATCATGGCATTGCACTGAGACAAAGGATTAGTGTCCCAGCCAATATTTTAGATTGGTTGATTGCTCTGGTCTAACTGAATGCAATTACTCATCCAGATAGTTGGGAGAAAGCTTTGCATTTAGCAGCAACTGTGTGATCAGTTCCTGATGCATCTGATCAAGAATGCTTATCATCACTGTCTGCATTTGATGTGGAGGGCAGAGATCCAGACAGCTGCAATTAAGCTGGTGCCATGCATCTCACGGTCCAGATGCATTACAATCAGTGCCCAAAGCAGTAGCAAAAGGGACCTGCAAATACAGCTTCTAAATACTGATACAAAAGTTGTCAAGTCTTTTTACTTAACAAATATTTTTCACCTGTCAACAGAGTGAGTGAGTCTAATGTATATTTCTTTTTCAGAATGAAAAATTATCCACTGACTAAGCACAAAAATCTTTTAAGGTGCTGTCTTTGGGACTGGAGAGCAACATGAATGCCCACATTGCTGTTTGAAATTATTTAGGCATCCACTGAGGATAAGGCATCACTACTGGAGCTATTCTAGCTTTTTGTACCTTCTTCATGTTGCCACCCAGTTTAGGATATGGTGGTTTGTTCACCCTGTTCCAGTCTACTGGCACTTTGATCTTTTCATAGAGTTGGAAGATAACCAAGGCATCTGACAGGTCACTGGAAACAACAAAAAAGATTTATCATTGTCCAAAGAACAAAGGAAAGAAACACGATTCAACTATTAGCAGAGATAAACTCAGTTTCCTGGGAAACACAAAGCAGCATATATTCTTATAGGGCCCAGAAGTTTTTATGTTCTTGCAAACAACTTGCTGGCTGTATTTATCATCTGAAGGCAGTGTAATACCTCATCTTACCTGTACAAGTGATTTACACATGGATTAACGCCGAGGGAGTTCATCCAGTTCCTAAATGTCCTTTCTTCCCTTGTCTCACCTAAAACAACAGACACATCAATCAAAGGCCTGCAGAACACCACACTTCAGTAATGTAAGTGTTTTGGGAAGAAGCCCTAACTGAATTTACAGCGCGCTGAACCATGAACAGAAGGCGACGCATGGGAAATATCACGGTGTACTGTGAGATATTTGCATTTTCCTGACCTTCAATGGAGCCCCAGTCGATGTCCTGGTTCTCTGGCTTATGCAGGGCAGGGTATTTGTTGAACAAGTTGGCGATGAAGGCCAGATTGAGCTTGGGGTTGCCCCGGACAACGTCGGTGGCGGTGACGAACTGGCGGCAGCCGAGGCGCTCGGCCTGCTGCAGCATGCACTCGGCTCGCTGCACGTCGTCCTTCTCCTGCCCGGCACAAACGGGACATCAGCCTCACTCTGCCCCAGCTGTGCACCCACCCCACTTGGGTCTCCTTGTGGGGGTCTAGCTGCTAAAGCAGCTCCTTGATGGATTTAAAGTTATTCCCGTTCCCACTTTTACTACTGGCATGTCTGTGTTTCAAACGGGCTTTGCCTACGATTCAAGCACCTCACCATATTGCTTTTACAGCCATATTCCATATCAATGTGGTGGTTTGATGAAGTTCACAGATAAATGTATTTAAATACACTTGTTACATGCTAGTAGTTTATCAGTGTGATTAAATGGTTGCTGAAGTTTCAGAGTTACTGTCTAACAAAAATCCAAACACATAATTTAATTATTTGGAAGCTTTGATTTCTGATTTACAAGATCGTGTTGCAATGTAAGAAAGAATTTGCTGGTTCTGAAATCCCAGAGCAGCCCTGTGTTGGCCAGGAATGCAAGTAATGGACAGAAAATATCGGCATTTACTCCAAACTTATCTCATCTTACCCTTAATCCTGACATGTCAATAGTAATAGCTGGAATGCCTTCTTCATCTCCCTTGGGGGCAACTTGGTTCAGCAAATGGTAATAAGCTCTTGAGTCCTGTGGCAGACAGAGAAATTAAAGGGAAGAAAAATTACATCTAAAGCTCAGCCCTTTGCTTGCCAGTGCTCCCCTGAACAATGTGCCTGCATGCTTCATTTTTATTACATCGATCATTGGGCTACATAATTAAATTAATTAAGCTGGAAGCACTTAACAATTCCTACTTTATGCTGTGTTTGCCAGATCTATTTTTTTCCCTGAGCCAATATATATGTGCTGGAGAATGCCCAACACACGAGACAAAAATGCTGTGTGTGGAACTTACAGAAAGGGCAGCAACAACAAAAAGAGATCAGAATTTACTTAATCTGAATGTAAAATTAGAGGTAAGAAAATGCATACCTTTATAATGCTGTAGAAGTCAGGCTGTTGAGCATTTAATAAAAGAAAATGCAGAAGGAGAAAGCAGATGTTTAAAGTGGATTTCAAAGCAAGGCTGGAACAGTTGTGGAAGAGAAAGCACAGTTTTCAAGGACGAAAGTTAACACTGACAACAGTATCAGCATTTTTCAGGCAAAAGGGCAGGAACAAGACAAGGATTTATCATGTTGTGTCTTTAATCTTATGTAAAATATGACACTGATTCCATATGTGGAAAACATTAACTCACTTCAAAAACAGCTCAAAGAACTGAAAATAAAGCTACATGTTAATGTCTAGGGACTTGACTAACTAACCCAGCTGATGCTCTTCAAAATATAAAGCAGACTACCTGAATTACTTTAAATATTTTACATCTGCATTAGTGTGCACCATATCTAGGAAATGGTTATTTACAACAGAAGTGAGGTGGGGAGACAGACATAGTTAGAGAATGTCTGTAAACATTGAAGTCTTGCAAATGTGTGCCTTCTTTTCCAACTGTAAACTCCAGAACTGTGATTTAGCTTTCAGCTGTAGGTAGGATTTAATCAGTTGAACCATAGTCTTTTTGGCCAGCACACAGAAAGATGGGAAAGACTCCATTCCCTTCCCTTTTCATGGATATTCTCCAGTCACCTCCACCCAGCCAACCTGGGTTACAATAAAAAATCTGTTACAATAAAAATTGTATTATCAAATGTGACTCTCTACTCCTCCTGTTGCCTTCCCTGGTGGTTTTTTTCTGTACTTCAATTAAATGCTTTTGCTTATGCTTCAGTCCCTAGTGAAGCCTACGACCGGGTACCTCGGGAGCTGGATTTTCCCCGTGCTATTCTGGGAGCAGGCAAGTCAGGTCGTGGCTGGTGAGGTTGGTGTGCTGGCCAGCCCCTGGCTTTCTTGTAAGCCAGCTCAGATAACCTCCCTCACACACCCTCTACAGATCTGGGATGCTGTCTGGGCCTCACACTGGGTTTTAGTGTCTGAAATTCATCAGTGGGCACCACTGAGGTTCAGCTACATCTGTCTGGGAACAACGAAGGTCCTGCAGAGAAAGCTCTGCTGAAATCTGCACCCACAAGCCCAGGAGGTCCTGAGTATATGAAATAATGCTGCCCAGACTACAGACCTGCCCTTGCAAGTGTCTTCCTGTCTAGCTGTAGTATTTTCAATAGTCCCAGTGAATTAAAACTCACAGAAAACTGCATTCAGGGCTATAGCAAATGTGGGGACAGAGGAGCACATAGCCCACATGAAGGAAAGATCAAGTGGGGGAACTGGAAACGTCCAATCATCTTTCTCTACATGTTTCCAAACAAAAGTCAGGTCAAGAGTAATTTAGGGAGATGTGGAAAGGAGATGAGCAATAGAGGCAAGGAACTGAAAATACAGTATCCATATGCCCTGTCCAGAGCCAGCAGCCGTTCCTTTCCCAGGCATCTGGTGTGCAGGAGCTGGCAGTGATAACTGGGAGGTCAGAAGGAAGAGGAGGAGTACTACTGAATGCAAAGGTAAACCCCAATGAAAACATTTCATGTACCCAGCTCCATGTGATTGACAGAGCAGTCTCAGCTGCTTGGAGTGTTTCAGTGCACAATCCCTGTGTGGAGGGCAGAAATTTGGGTGTAGAGCTGCTGTTTTGCTTTTGTTGGTCAGTATTTCTCATACCTTGATGTCTGAGCTGAAGTTGTTGACTTTGTTGCATCCTGCATTTTCCAGGTGATAGTTTGCCCATCTCAACAGCAGGTCCTCTGGAGACAATTTCATCAGATCCTCCAGGCTCTCTCCTTCTCTCAGAAGGGCAATCAAGGCTAAGCAGAAAAAAAAATTAAAATAATGATGTGAATACTTGTTGAGGAAAACATATAACTGTTTTCTCTCTTTTACATTTTCCTACCCTAGTTTCTAAATGTGAGTTGCCAAAATGTTGCCAAAATTCAAGCTGGGTCAGCGTGACAGAGGACATAAACAGAAAAAGGATCTCGTCAATAAAATGAGTACAGGGTGGTAATTTGTCTATGTAGTAGTGGATCATATTCAAGTGAAAGACAATTTCAGTGTGGTCTAAGAACTGCCCACGAGCTATAAAGGTCTGGTCAACCCTCCCTGCACTGAGCAGGGACATCTTCAACTAAATCAGTTTGCTCAGAGCCCCATTTGACATGACTTTGAATGTTTTCAGGAATGAGGCATCTACCACCTCTGGGCAACCTCTGCCACTGTTTCACCACCTTCACTGCAAAAAATTCCTTCCTGATATCCAGCCTAAATCTACCCTCTTTTGTTTAAAACCATTACCCCTTTTGCTACTGCAACAGGCCCCGCTGAAAATTTTGTCGTCATCTTTCTCATAAGCCCCTTCAGGTGCTGGAAGGCTGCAAAAAGGTCTCCCTGGAACCTTCTCTTCTACAGGCTGAACAATCTCAGCTCTCTCAGCCCATCTTCATAGGAGTGCCCCAGCACCCTGAGCCTTTCTGTGGCCTTCCTCTGGACCCACTCCAACAGGTCCAAGTCTTTCCTGTGCTGAGAAGTGCAGAGCTGGATGCAGTGATGCTGAGCACAGGGGCAAGCTTGGAATGAAAATATGAACACAGGCTTTTGGCAGCTTAGATGAAAGAAATCTCAGTGACCTTCATACTGAAGCTGGATCCACACAGGCATTCTGGAATACTTGCACATGACCTCATGGGCTTGTGGGCCAGTAGGGCTAATTCATCTGTCAATCGAGGAGATACCCTATTTATATGGAAAAATTGATATTATGTTCATAGGAGGAGGAACAGGCAGGATGGGAGGATTGACCCTTGAAACCTTGGACCACGAAAGGCTTTGGAACTAGTTTTGAAAAGAAGAACTAACAAGGAAACTAATTATTAATGTGGTAAAAAAAGGAGAGTCTGTTACATTGCTCTGATTTTCTTCCAGTATCTTTTGTCAGACATTGAAAGAATTATGGATTGGCTACATAAAGTAAACAGTGGAGACAGACCATAACTGGAGTTACACAGATAATTTGATATAGGGTGCAATGGGGTTAAACTCGACCAGAGGGGGATAATAGAGGCATTTGAAAGTAGACAGAGGATTTTATGAAGAGAACAGTGTTGACACTGCCAGAAGGCTGGAAGAAGGATTCTTGTGGATTGATTTTTGGATTCATGTTTTCTCCTTTTTTTTTGCATCAGTCATCTTGGCACAAATACTTGCAACATGCTAAAAATGTGAAGATGATAGTCAATAGGTGGCATAGTCAATACAGAGGATGATCAGGAAATCAGACAGAACGAATTAGATGACAGTAATAAAAATGGAATGCAATTTAATAGTGCCATGTTCAAAGACATTCACTGGGGAATTAATATGAATAACTGCTATTAGCTAAAAGCTTATATGAACGAAGGATGAGAACCTGAGTGGATTAGATGTCTTCCAAGCTACTCTGAGACACCATTTGATATGACATGGGGAAAATCCAGCATGATATTAAGTGCATCCCAGGTAATTCCCATAGAGGTTGGGATGTATTACTGCCTTGATATCATGTGCTCATGAAAGCTCATTGGAAATACAGGGTCCCATGTTCAAGAAAGGAGAGTTTTACCTGAAACAGCTGCAGAGAAGGGCTATGAGGGAAGGAGAGAACCCGGAAAAAAAAAAATCAGAATTTTCTTGGCTTGTCTAGCCTTAGATGAAGTCTTATATGAGAAGTGAAGGAGAAAATACCAGAAACATGAAAAATAGCAAATAAGCAGGGCAAGGCTATCTACAAAGGAATGGGAACTGGTGGCTCTGGCAATGAAAGGGACAGAAATGTGAAAGGGGTGAGGCAATGAAGGTAACACCTGCACAGAAACTGGAGGAAAGAAGTGTCACTGTTGGGTGAGGGACTATCCAGAGTCATGGGGAACAAAGCAGCGAGATGAGGTGCTGTGTGGACTGCAGGTACACCCACAGCCTTCATGATGAAGTAACTTCATGGAGCATTTTGGCATTGTTGAGACACACATGGAATTCTGTGTCCAGTTTCTGGCTCCCCAGTAAAACAAGCTGAAGCGAGTTTAGTGGAAGGACACAAAAATGTTTGGATGGAAGTTTGTGATATAAGGGAAGAGAATGAGAAAACTGGGATTGTTTAGCCAGGAAAGAGGTTTGAGAGGGGAGCAACTATTGTCTTCAACCATTATAGAGGGGACAGATCTGCATTTTGCCAGTATGCACAGGAAAAGGATGAGGAGCTGTGGACACAAGGTGCCAGAAGGGAAATTCCAACTAGATTCCAAATAAAAAAAAAAAATTCAGAGCAAGAGTGGTTGGGCTCTGGAACAGGCTGCCCAAAAAACACAAAAGGCCCTGAGCTACCTCATCTGACATTAAGATGTTATACTTAAGATATTGTACTGCTGAAAGCAGGTAGCTGGATGGCTGAGTCAGATCTCCAAGGTGCGCCTCCACATGTTCCTTCTGACCTAAATTATTCTATGATTCTATAATTATGATTTCACAAAGAAAGATGTATGCAAATCAAGAGCAAGAAGGAGTCAAGCTTCCTGAATGCAGATTTGCTTATCCCAGATTTAGTGCCAATACGCCAATATACTTGGATGCATATCACCATTCCTGACCCAGTGAGCATGAAAAGGCTCTGAACACACACAAAAAAAAGAAAGCCTTGGACTTTTGAGTGATAAGGCTTGTGAAAAGCAAGGAAAATTAGACAGTCAAAAAAAAATAGACAACAAGTACTTGAAGAAAAAATTAAAATCCATTTGTATTTTTTTAAAGAGCTTTATCCTAAAGACTCTGCAGTGATAACAGTGGAGCACTGAAAGGAAGAGCCATACATACCTTCATTCCTGCTGATCTCTATGTCAGCAAAGAGTCCAATTTTGATGACTTGCCATAAAAGACCCAGAACCAGGTAAGGTTTCCCTTCTTTTAAGTCTTCAGCTCCAATGTTAACAACATGGCACCCAATGGCTGAAGCAGAGTTCAGGGCCAGGTTCAGATTTTCCTAGGGAAAGATGAGAACTTTTGAATGGTGCAGAACTTCAGAGCTGAGGCTACGGGAGGGGAGCACAGCCAAAACGAGTGAAATCTGCAGGCAGCTTCACTGTAAATGCATTGAAGCAGAACCATGAACCACACAGAACCATGTCTTTCCTGAGACAGTGCTCCAGGTGGGCGCTCTGGGTGCTCACCAGGGCGGAATACAAGGACAGAGCCACCCCCCTTGACCTGCTGGCCACGGTTCTTTTGATGCAGCCCAGGACACATGTCTGGCCACAGGGGGCTGGGGATTGCAGACTCTCCTGGGGTTTACAGGCAGATTCTGAGTCTAAACACAAAGACAGAAAGGACCTCTTTTTGGCAGAGGTGGCAAATGTCACGTCACAAGGCACTGGAGCTTAGAGCATACATCTGCATTCACAGTGATGTCCTGGCTCAATCCTGGTTGCCAAGGCCAGGCTCTCCCTAGTGCTCGAGCTCATGCTCAAGTACAGACGTAGCTTCAGCATGGGGCAAACTCTGCTCTGCTCAGTCCTGCACACGTGGAGGAGGAAAGGAGGTACAAACCCATTAACTGGCAGATATTCCTGGCTCGCCTCTCCCTAAGCACCCTGCAAAAGCCCTGATACCTAAGATACAAGTAAGCTGCTAGCTGGCAGTGTTTGCAAAGAGCATACTGTCCCAGGAATCAGTATGAATAAACCTGATGAGTTTTTAGCTTTGCAGTTCAGCCAAGGTCAGAAGTGGTAATATCTGGACTTTTCCTTTTTGAACTTTAGAGTATGGACTCCTGGTCTGGGAGTGTGCAGAGGAAGCTGAGGGATTCAGTGATTCACAGTGACAGGCAGAAATAAAAGTGATATTTCAGGAACATTATGTTCCTTTGCCATTTCCTGTCCATTTAAAATAAAGGGAGTAAGAAAATCAGGTCTAACTCAGGTCCACACTGTGCAAAAAGGTGGCTTTGTAAACAGAGGGCAAGTAAAACTGGCAAAGAAGCCTGGAAAATATAATTAATCACACAGATTTGCAGTTTTTCACATGAATTTCAGCACTGCTGTCATAACAGGGAGATCTGATTAGATAAAAAATGCAGAGAGAGACATAGTGTAAATTGTCATAAGCTAGAAAAATTGGACCGTTTCAAATTAATTGCCTTTTCTCAAGCAGACAGCTGTAAAAGGGTTAAGTTAAAGTGGAAGCTATATTGATCAAATCATGTCTACATGTGACAGGGATTGATCTGAGCTGCATCATTAAGTTATGCTGCTGACCAAAATGATTAGAACTGAAAAATGAGGTATACAGCATAAAAATCCAATTTAACGGCTTCTGAGCTTACTTGAGTCTGGCTAATGCTCCATCAAATCAGAGTAGCTGAGGGGTAAACTGGGTTAGGTTCATATCTACTTATACTCTGTACCAGGTACATGGATGTTGTTCATATAAAAATATCTCTCTACAGACTGCTATGTGAGAAACACAATAAACTTTAAGTAGTGAAAATGAACACCCTTTTTGTCCATTTAAAAAATCACATACATGTTCATGTGCTAGAAATAAAGGAGGGATTCAGTATTCAAGGTGAAATACTGGCTTGTAAAAGGCGTGCAACAGCTATGGTCTGATTTCAGGCATGTTGCACTGGTACTTCCAGGGTCACAGTTAATATTTTGGTGAGGACATCAGAATGCAACAACAGCAGTTGTGAGTTCAGGTCCATTGTCATGCCTTAAAAGAGGGATTCAGCCTTCTGAGAGCTACTCCAACTGCAATTGGTCACTGTATTATCTCTGTGCTCTTGCATTCATATGGCATCTACCACAAAAGCATCTAAAGCTCTGATCTGGTGAACATTATTTGTTGTGTTTGGTTAGTCAGGTTGCTCATATGTTTGGAAAGAAATGTAAATATAAGTCTTTGTGTTTTTATGATATGGACCTGAGCATCTCACTGTGCCACAAACAATGTTGTCTGTGTTGGGCAGAACCAGCCTTTCCTCTAAGTGATTACACAAAAGCATCCTAAGCAAAAAGCAGAGAATTTTGTTGTGTTTAGGTACCTGTATTGTGAAGGGTGTGAGTTTCTTTTTGTTGATTGTTCTCTCATCAATGGTATCTGGCACTGAAAAGTTGATCATCTTACTGGAAATAAAAGAAAAAAAAAAAAGAAATACATTTAGCTATGTGTGCACAAAATGCAGACATAGCTTTTGTCTCTACATTGCAGGACAAGTCTAAGGGCTGGAGAGTTACTTAACAAAAATAGATTATCGCCCTGTGCTTCTACTTATATACGCAGAGGCACACACTCAATACTTAAGCAATTATCTTGGGCTACATACAGATTGTGCTTAGGTATGAGGCCAAGAATGCCACAAGGTGAAGTTGTGTGAGAAGTTGATTGTGCAGAAAATTGTTGCCACATTCTCTTCATAGAGAAAAGCAAGGCACAATTCTTCCCAGGAACATTTCTGGGTTTCACATTCTCTGAACATCAGAGAAAGGGAAAACGCAATTTTTATCACTTGCTGTGCCTGTGTTGTGCCAAAGTAGAATGCAATATGGAGATTGTTTATCCAAAGTGAGGATGTTTTGTCTTCTTGGCCTATCAGGGCCAAGAGTGTGAGTGTGTCGGACTGTCACAAGACAGTCACAAGGGAGTCAGGAGAGGAGTGCAGTTCTGTGCAGTTGTGTGCAGAGTGAGTGCATGGCAGATTCAGTTTAGATGAAATGAATATAGTATAGTATAATAAAGTAATTAATTAGCCTTCTCATATCCATGGAATCCTCCTCATCATTCTCTCTCCCTCACCAATGTCGGAGCCGCCCTTGTTTCGATAGAAAATGTCTGTGGAAGCACTCACTATTTTGTGCCGTTTTGTGTGAAACACCAAAACTCCTTGGGCAAAAATAAAACCCAGCAGCTCCTCAAATTTCACTTACTTCATCTAATTGTAAGTGTCCAGAGGCAAGGAAAAATTCTCATTAAGCATGAGATATGCTTTATATTTCTGAAGATAAAAGAAGCACAAAGGCCCTAGTATTATCAAGGCCCTGAGTCTGCAAACGCTCCTGAGCTCAATGTAAATTCAGCTGGTTCTGTTAGAACAGAAATGTGAGTTTTTGCAGACTCATGGTTCCTGTTTGTGAGAAGGAAAGGTATCATTTACCAAAGCACTATTCCATCACCAACTGCCTGGAAGAGGTCATCTGTTTCTGGATTCATTGGCACCACATGCTTGCAGTCAGGGTCCTTCTCAAGGGCTTTGTTAATCCAGTTGACAAAGGCATATTTTTCTTCCTCTGTGGACACAACATCAAATCCATCAGTTTGCTGTGCAGTGCCTCTACCATCATTTTACTGACAAAGGCAGAACTCCTGGGGGAGCCTTTCCCACCGGTGTGACTGATCAACAAAACCCCACATGGAAGAGGTTCTCAGGAGACAAGCAAAGGAGCTGAGGACAGCAATGGGCTTGAGCTGGTTAATACTCCTTCAATGCCCCTTCCCACTCACTAGGGTTGCCTGGGTCATGAGATCAGGCACATTACAGAGACTGGTAATGAAGTCCATGTGGTTCAAATGTGTGGTGCAGCTGTTAAGCTCTGCAAGGGGTAATTTGTGCTTTCACCGTAATTTGAATGCATTGTTGTACCACTCTGCTAAACAGAAATCGCACATAACTTCAAACAATTCTGTATTGTACATTACATCCTCTCCATGTGGAATATCTAGAAAAGCCTGGCCAGGACTGGGCTCTGACAAAGTGCATTCAGAGGATAATGGGCAGATGTGCCTGTAGCTCAGCAGGGCTGAAGCACAGCTATCCTGTACCAGCAGCAGCTCACATGGCTCCCAGTAGCTCAGAGGAGGGGCCCTGTGGGATGAAGGTGGATGGAGTCCTTGGAAGCATCCTCTGTTCTCCCTTCCCCAGAGAGAGTCTGCCCCCCACTCCTGTCCCTGCAGAAGATTGCCAAGGGTAGGATCTCCTCCCCATGGAACTGCTTCAGAGTGGGCTGTGCCCAGGAGGTAACAAAAGCAACCAACTTTCAGCTTGGAGAAACAGGCTGGGAGAAAAGCCCTGATGGGGTTGTGCCCTCCATGGGAAAAAAGTCAGGAACTATCTGGTTGCAAGGGGAGTTTACAGAATGCACAAGGTCCTTTTCTTAGAATTTGGGTAGACAGTGATGGGTCTGTGTGACTTTAAAGGAGACACAGCATGAGTGCCTGCTAAAATGTGCAGGGAAATGGGTTATCAGCAGTGGGGAACCTGTGCCTTGCCTCCCTGGTGAGCAGGGACAGCAGTGGGCAGGTGTTGGTGCTGCTGCAGCCAGGGTGGGGCAGCTGCACCTACCTGAGTAGGAGTGTTGTGTGCCAGCACTGGACTGCTCCGATGTCCCACCGATGGCACAGATCCCCTCCTTCTTGTTGATTTGCTTTCGGAATGACTTGGCAACATCATCACTCTTCAGGTCTTGGAAAATCTTTCAAGCATGAGAGAGGATTTTAGAATTTTGGAGAATTAAACCAAGCTAAAACAGTGATCTCTTTGGCCAGGAGACACATTCTCTCTGCTTCATAAATAGGGAAGGGCAGTTTGAGTATTTTCACTGGGTTTCTGGGTACAATCTGTGTATCTGCTGAGTACAAAAGGATTAAACTCAGCTTTTATGCTTTCAAATCAGGGAGCAAAGATCAGCTAAGTAATAAAAATGTTACTTTGGAGCACAGCAGTTTGGATTTGAAGAAAGAGCAAGTAAAAACCTACTCCATCCCGAGGGAAATTCCACTATTTTAGCATTTACTTTTGACCCAGTTCAGACCAGAAAAAGAAGTTTTTTGACTAAAAAATGCCCCATGAAGTTTTCAGTTCAAATCTGCTTACACTTTTTGTAATCATCTCGCCAGAACATCATCTTTTTGCCATGTATAACTGAAAAACTGTATCTTGCTGCATCAACCAAACTGAAAGATATGGCATTTATGCAATGAGCAGCTGAATTCACATAACTTGTCCCAGTTAATTGCAGAATTTCTAGTTTGGTTATTTTCTGCTTTCAGCTGTTCCAGTGAGGAGACTCATTGGATTAATGAGGTGCCCATGAGTCCCTGTGCTTGTACCTGTGCTGTGCCCTGGGGGTCACCTTGAGTGACTGAAATAAATAACATCTTACTTACTGAAATAAATTCATCAAAACTGATCCTGCCATTCCCCGTGGTTGTCAGACTCTGAATGAGCTCTCTGGCTTTATATCCTGGGAGAGGGAGATTGGCAGCCTTCAACACCTCTGTTAAATCATTGGTATCGATGAAGCCGTTCCCGCTGATATCTGCAAAGATTAAAGCAAACTTTTACATTCTACATCAGCCCAGTGACATTTTCTGCACACAAAGGCAGTTTTTATTTTACCCAAGGAAAGGTACATTATATACAAAGATTTGTTGTCTTGAAATCTGGTATTTTCAATTGCTTTGATGTTATTCACACCCAAGAAAAAATTACAATCACTTTTTAACAAAAAAAAAAAAACCTCACAGTGATTAATTTATATGTTTAGACATATAAAGTCATTAAACATATAAAACCATTAAAGCTAGGTTTAAATGGATATAATTTTCATTCCAATGTTTAGACACTGACAAATGTGATCTATAGAGGAAGCATCCTGTCCACAGAACAGCTAAAGAAAATAAAGTTGATACAATACACATATGCACTTATCCATAGATATAATCTGTGGTTTTGGCCTGTTTTCTGGATTTAATAATATCAGAAGTAGGCTGGAACTGCATATGGTCATCCTCAAAATAAAAACTTCTGTGTTTCTCTGTGATGATGCTAACATGAATACTCCTGCTGAGCTTCGTGCAAGTATTTGGTAGAGAAGATCACCAATACAGGGTAGTGTTTGATTACAAGATCACCAATACAGGTTCACACTCCTTTATTCTCCACTTAGTGAAAAACTCCACCGATAAAAAAAACAAACTGAGTTTATCACATGGAGAGATTCTGTTAAAACACTGTAGTTATGACACAGATAAATGTATATACAGTTATATATGGTTATATATATATGGCTTTTAAGTATCTGTGTCCTTCTTTTTCTGCAGAGTTCTCTTCCCCATCCTGGAGGCTGAGGTGATTTCAAAGCAGCATGTGCTGACTTCCTGTATAGGAAGTTGCAATTTGAGTTACTTGTTGCATGCTGTAAAAACACACTCAGCTCTCAGCGTCAGTAGCACGGATTAACACAGATTACAAAGGGCATCCTATCCATCTCACCATGGCATTCAACAAAAGGATCTGGACTTGGAGAGGGACATGCCTGGGAGAGGAATGAGAGCTTCCTTCCAGCATTTGGGGGAGCAACCGGATCTAGTGGAAGGTGTCCCTGCTATGGCCATGGGGTAGGAATAGAAAATCTTTAAGGTCCCTTCCAAGCCAAACCATGCTAGGATTCTGTGATTTGCCTTGTCAGGGTATTGGGTGTACAGGACACCCACAGGGACCAGATTTTTAAGATTGCCAGCCTAGACTATTGAGTGCTCAGAAATCAACCAACCACCACCTGAATCAGCAAGGAAAACTGATGAGTGCATCATCCAGCGAGGCTGATAGGAGTTAAGTGAGCTGTGAGAAGCACAAGGTCCTTTTCTTAGAATTTGGGTAGACAATGATGGGTCTGTGTGACTTTAAAGGAGACAAATCAGATGAGATGTCTAAAGGTTTGGAAAGAAAACACACAGTAGAAAGGGCTTGAAAGGTTGTTGTGAAGGGATTACAAATTTTTTATCCATCTGCATATTTGTCCTCTCCACACTCTTTGTTCCCATAGGGAATACTCAATTTACATTAAAATAAAACCTTTTTGCCTTCCAAATAATTTGTAATGAATAAACAATATTCTTGGGAAGACACTTGAGAATATTTCCAACATGGTTTGCTGAACAGCTTTTGAGTTTTTTCACAAACCCCACTGGAGCCCCAACACCCCGCTGTGTAAGAGGCCAGTGCTCTGCAGTGAGCTGATGTGGTTTCATCTGGGAGGCCTGCAGTGGCAGGAAAAAGGGTTGATGTGTGATTTGGTACAGCACAGAACAGATCAGTGCTGTACCAAACTCCTTTTCCTCACAGCTGGTCAGTCAGACCATGAGAAAAGAGCTAGCCACAGGTCCCCGCTTCAGCAGCGCCTTTGCTGCACTCACCAACTTTGCTGAAGGCCTCCCGGAGCTCTGCCATCTCCTCCTCGGAGAATTGTGCTGTTGATGCCATCCTTACTTCTGTGAGTGGCAGGTCTGCAAGCAGAAGACAATTGTTTCATTTGGTGCTTTATGGGATTGCAACTGTGATGCAACAGAGAGGTTTTCACTTGGGTTGCCAAGGTTTTGGAGCAGCTCGCCATAGCTGAAAACCCAGCTCCTCTCTGTATCCTGAAATCAAGCCAAGGGATAAAATCCAATGTAGATGAGATACAATTCCATGTCCCTCCTGTTGTTTTGCAAGGCCTTGCTCAAAATTACAACAGTTTTATTGATACTAATTTAACTGGAATTAAATCCTACCTCTGCTGACTTTCATTTCTCATGGAGAAAGTGGACTAAATGGTGCTGGTTCTTGTTAATCCCCCTTGGAAACACAACTATCCAGTCATTTCTTCAGCAGTGCTGGCAGAGAAGCAGCCCTGGGTGCTTCCCAGGGCTCTGGGCTGGAGCCAGAACCTCAGGGGACATTTGCACCACCTACCTTTGGGTACCTAATGAGGAGGCTGCTCACCCTTACAAGGTGGAGGGATTGAGAGAAGCTCCTTCACGAGGTGCTCAGAGCACCAGGTCTGGCTTCCCAAAAGTCAGCTACTTCTCTCCCTGGATATGTGGGGAGTTTAAGGATTTTCCTCCCAAGGTGCCTAAGTTAGTGCCTGAGGCTGGGTGGCTTTAGGAATGTGTGGCCAGAAGGAGTTTTCCTGCCTTTCCTCTCATCAAAGATACAAAACAGGAGCAAGGATTAGACTTTCACTTTACAGGCACTTTCCTTAATAACCAGGAAGGGAAAGTTCACTTTCTTTTATAGCATCATTAAATACACTGCCAGAAGATGCACATTATCCCCATCTGCTTTTTCATGCACCTACTGTCCCTTGCATATATTCATGAGGAAACTGTTCAGGAGACAGACTATCTATTATTCTATATTTGTGAGAATGACTATAGTGTCCTATGTCTCTTTAAGTATTAATTAATTAAACAACTATTTAAATAGAATAGAGAGGAAACCTGAGTTGATCCCAGGAAGTGGTTGCTGTAGATACAGTAATCAAATGAGGGGGAAAAAAACCAGAAATATGCCATTCCCAAACCAAAATTCACACCTCATAATTAAAAAAAAACCGCTGGATTTGCAATAGCCCTCTGTAAAAACACAGAGTTATGTACAGCCTATCCGGGCTTCAGAGTCAATGCTTTGCAGAAGTCATGCATTGATTCCTTGTGTCTGTGAAAACCACTATGGACATGGCTTTGAAATAGCCCAAAAGTGTGGTTAACTTCTTGTCTGCTGCCTCCCAGTAGTATCATGCGCCCTTTTCATGCGTAATCACTGTGGGTTTCGGATGAAGACAGCAATAAAAATATCTGTTCATTCACTCCAACCTTGATAAATAGAGAAGTGCAGCAGAATCCATAATGCCATTGCTCTTGCAGTTGGTTCTAACCACCATACTTTCAAGGATTACCTTCAAAAACCCATATGATGCACTAGCAATGTGGGTTATGTATGTTAGGGTAAAATTAGATCCATAGTCTTCCCTCATTTTGTCCTGGTATCTTTCCTGCCTCTGATTCCTCACTGCCAACCTTCTTCTGTTGCCTACTGTGTGTTTTTACAAATTGTGGGTTAACTAAAATGCACCTGGACACATGAAAATCTTACACTATCAGCCAGGAAAACCATATTCCACTGCAAAGTCATTCCTTCTAGTCCAGTCACTTGATCAAGCAATATAATTTGCAACACAACTTTTAATAGAATGAAGACTGTTCCAGGCTTAAGAGGTAGAAAACACTGCAGGTTTTTGCCTATAACTATCACTTTTGCAAAGTAACCTTGAGAAAAAAGTATCACCGACATAAAATGGCCTCTTCCAGATTGCTTAAGAAGTTATGACCTCTGCTATGTAATTAAGTAATCTGTTAAATACAGAGAAACCTATTAGTAGTACACATGTTTACATATGTGAACATTTATACTAATAATAGGATGATGGGCTTTGCTGTAATGACCCCTTTTGATT
Source organism: Hypocryptadius cinnamomeus (assembly GCA_013400635.1). NCBI lineage: Eukaryota > Metazoa > Chordata > Aves > Passeriformes > Zosteropidae > Hypocryptadius > Hypocryptadius cinnamomeus. The sequence continues at coordinate 32,864 of VYZP01014253.1, forward strand.
TCCTTAGATCAGTTTTTTCCACTGCTGTGAAGGTAACTACACTTAGCTGAGCAATCAGATACATTTCAGGTGCACACCAAGAACAAGAATTGGTCCTCCATCACCTGAGGGGTGGCTGTCCTCAGGTGACAGAGGGGTGGTCACTGCCTGCTCCAACACACAACTGAGCTTCTCCTACGGTTTCACCCTCATAGCACCTCTTGACTTCAGCCTGTCAGTTCCAGTATCTAAATCTGCGGTGGCGTGTTGCTGGTTAATACCCCACTGTGGTTTCACAACAGTGAGATTCAGAAAGGCACCAGAATTTTCAGATTAAAGTCTTCAGAGTTATTCCCAACCAAAAATCGCTGTCATTTTAAAAATTGTTCAAGTAGGAAAAAAAACCATAAGGAAATCAAGTGAGTAAAAGTCCAAAGCTTTAGCAACACACAGCAAAAAAGGGAGAAGATCTCCTTTCAAAAAGCCACCTTTCAGCACTTAAAATGCTTATTTTGCTTAAATCATTAAATTATAATATTTAGGCACAGAGAGGTGTAAAATGCTTCTGGATAGTAGTGGGAGAGGTCAGGCCCAATATTTTTTACTGATTTAACCAGCCAAGAGCAGAACCATGTGCTTCTAGAGTACAACCTCCTTCAGCACTTCACCATCCCCCATGCAAACTGAAAATACTTTGGGCATCCCATCAAGAGGGAATCCAACAATAGTCCAATTACTCATAACTCACTTAGAATGGCATTCTAAGCACACAGTGCACTGCTTCACTCCAAACTGTTTGCAAAATCAGTATGACCAGACAGACACAGAGACAAAACTGCAGAGGATGATATAAGAGCAAAGGAGAATATGTGGATGAGCAATGATGATGAGCAATGTGAACAAGTTGAAAGAGCTCCTCTGGAGGGAACATTTGTTGAGGAGCCATCTGAGGAAGGAGCACAGGGAAAAGCAGCTGGTGAGAACCAGGCAATGGCTTTGAGCAAAGTGATGTATGGCCAGAAGCAAAGAGAAAAGCTGAGCAAGGAAGAGGCTTGGCAAGACAGAGGGGAGTTTGGTATAGACTGAACACAAACAGCTTAGCTGTCAGCACAGATGAGATATTGAAGATCAGGAGCAGCTGGGAGGAAGGATCTTGAACTTGGTGTGATGGAAGATCAGTGAAAGAGCTAAAGTGTCTCAGGGAGAATGAAAGTCAGCACGTGCTTAGATGCTGAGGCAGGATGATGAGGAGGGGAAGACACCTCCCTGGGTCAGTGCAAGAAAGGCAGTGGAACTGCCAACAAGAAATAAATGGAAGGTAATAAGCATTCAGAAGGAAAATAGAAAACTCCCTGAGACAGATTCAGATGGCTTCAGGACATCCGGATTACAACACTGCCCAGAAGCAACAATTCTTGCTAGTTTGGCAAGCAGCATAAACCCACTATTGCAAAAGCAAAACATAAAGTTGTGCAAATGCACTCTTTCCTCCTCAGAAGACTGCTGAGTTACCAGTTGGTGTAAAAAAAGGAAGAGGTTCTCACCTCTTGCTGAGACTACATGCAAACTGGTGCCAAAAGAGCCTCTAGCAAAGCACTCCATTCCCTGCCATCTTTTCCAAACCAATATGTCACAGCCGTGTCCCAAAGCTTCCTTTCATTTGACCTTATCCTCAGAAGAACCTATGACCACACTGATGTTTTAAGAGATCTAATAACAAACTATTTTTAGACTGGAATATAAAGGAAGAATTAAAATAATCTTAAACCTGAACATAATTGCTAAATTGAAACACAGGGAAATTGATGTTCTTTCATTTTCTTTTCGATTTTGAAGCCATACTCAGAGGAGCTGCCCGGTTATGCATTGCTTGGCAAAGTGTACACCCACCATACACTATAAATAATAAATGGCAATGCCATTAAAACCTCAAGGTTTCCAAGACTTGTATAAAATGATTACTTTGTTTGGTACTTTTCTCCACTGCTGTGGTGTTTAAGCTTTGTTGCAAGCAAGGCAATGAAAACTTTAAAGATGTGAAATGGCACTTTATAGATTAGACATAAAGTTGTACCTGTCCCCAAAACAAAAAAGCACATTTCATGGGACAGCATTGCCTTTCACAAACATATTTAGTCGGAACAACTTAACTGTGAATTTGGTGTCAAGAAAGTCAAAGACACTACTAAAATTTACTCCCTTTCTACTGTCAGGGCTTTGCTTTGCTAATGCACTAATACTTTGCTAATTATATGATAACTTGTCTAGCTGTTGGAGAGTGGCATGACACATGTTCCCTGGCATATATAAATTTCCTGCTATCTTGTCTTCAAACTTGCCCATTTTTTCCTGCAAGTGATGAAATAAGAGGCACTGGCTGTTGCAAAACACAGCTGTCAGAGTTTCATGGGGCAGTGTGAGACTGTCCCCCCTGCACACACAAAACTCTGCCTTTCACTTTGCCAGAGCTCATAGCTCTGGCTCCTTTTTTTTATCTCACTCACAAATTCAATTTCCAATGTCCAGCTTTCTGTAAGAGGTGGGGAATACTTCCCCAGCTCTCTTCTGCATTAGAATTTCCCTCCCAGCTGACATCAAAGAGGCACCCCCAGCAATCCTCCCCCAAGGCACAGCCTCGCCTGGATCATGCCATCATCGGGGAGGGTTGAGAAAAGAGTCCTTAGAATTGTGCAGAAACTCTTGTGACAGATCTGAAGCATCCTGAAGGCCAGAAAAGTACAAGGGAAAACAAGAGTATCTTGGACATATTCAATATTTGTTCCATATTTATTGCACCTTTGCATACCTGCCTATTCCTGGTCACTCTTCAGAATATCCCTGATAGGATATTCCTCCCCAGAAATATTTCGCTTTATCTTTCTCTCATAAGATACCACACATAAGTCCACAAATCCATATGCATTTCTGTCAAATTATTTGTCTCAGCTGATTTCCTACATGTGGAGGGCTGAGTAGGAGACAATAGAAGATTTTTGAGTTAGGTTCCAAATCTTTCCTTCTGGAGAAAAGTTTTTGCCATTTTCATTGTCACTGAAGGGTGAGAAAGAGATGAACTATATGGTAGATTTCATGTTGAAAGAAGAATCAAGGCTACAAAACGACAGCAGTGTGGCCTAGAAGTTCCTCAATTTGAAAGTTTCATCTTGTGCTCATCAGCAAAAACCTTCAACAAAAATGCAGCAGGCAAAGCCATCTTGTTGGCAATCAGCCAAACATGTTCTTTAGCATAATCCAGAATAGTTCATCTCTCAATTAAACTTCAGTCTCAGCATATTTGCTACTATCATGCTTTTTTCCTACAAATTTATTATTAGCTGTTTTTTCTCTTACAGTTCTGATCAAAATAATGTACTTACATCCCTGCACCATCCCACAGCAAAATAGGATAGTAGCTTTAATGCTAAATGAAAGTGAGCTGCCAGTGATCATTCGCAGTGATAGCTCAGGGGTGTCCAGCCTTCTTAGACAAACAAACAATCCCATCAATGCCCTTTATTCTTGTTTGGTGTCACAGCTTCCAGGCAGACTGAATGGATTTCTTTTTTTGTGACAGCTTTTTTATCTGCTCATGATGTAAGATGAAAACTAGAGTTCATATCTTTCTTCCATGCTGGTGAGTTACTCAGACAGGCGCTCACCATGGCTGACAATATCAGCAAACACAAACACGTTTGGAGCCACATGCCAATTAGACACATTTCTTACACAAGGACTTTGAAAATCATTTCAGAAGCACAAACTGCAACATTTTCAAACACATGAGGTGGTTCATTTAAAAAAGTTATTCATGTTATGCATGTTGGACTGTGACATTTTCCCCACTGAAATAACTACAGATAAATAAGAGTGTTTTAAAAATTCCCTCAAAGATGCTGAGCTAAATTTTAAATCCTAAAGTAGACAGAAACATCCTTTGCTCTGTTAACAATGGGTAACTTGGATCACAATACCTTCAGTTTGGGTAGCATCTTGCTGTTTAAATCAGCATTCAAGACACCAAGAGGAGTCTTTCTGAAGATATGGCAAACACTTCCTCCCTAGTACATTAGAAAGATTCATGATTTAGCCCACAATAAATGACAATCTTTGCTTCAAATGTTTTTTAAAAGACTGGTGACGGCAACAGCAAATTTTGCCATGTATGTAGGCACTGGGATTATTAAGATGTTGCCCTTTATCTGTTTTTTTCTTATACAATTTGAAAAAAAAATACCAAGAAAATACATTTATCACTGTTCAGAAGGAACACAGCAATGCCCATGAGTTATTTGTTAACGTTCCATTTCATAAAGGATCTTATTTGTCAGTGTGATGCCTGAGTCCTAAATCAAATACTGGTCAACAGTAGGGAAGGAAAGGGAAAATCCATAGGGTCTGGAAAGAGATGGAGATCTCTTTCCAATAAACCACTCAGTAGCAGGAAGGGCTAATCCTTCAAGGAAATTAAGGCATTGAAAAAGCAGAGCTCTGAAACGATTAATACTCTCGTTATGCGTCTCGTATCTGTCAGATACATCCTACTAGGGAGACAGCATTTAGGTGCATATTATTTTTCAATCAGAGTCTGTAGATTTTATCTTAAAAAAAAAAAAGAAAATTGATCCAGTACACTACATTTCTTGTTGGGTCACTTATCTTTCTCATCTCTATCAACACAGGGTAGCTAGCTTTAAAGTGAGAACATTTTTCCATAGATAAAGGAACGTTTTGATTCTCAAACTGACAAATAGCTTCAGTCATGCAACAGGTGTCCCATTTGGCATGGAAAGCCCTGTCCCACCCAGTTCCATCTTCACTAACAAAGGTGGGAGGGGAGGACAGCATCTGCAGGATCTGCTTTAGATATAGGTATGAGAATATCCCAGCTCTGCCCCAACACAGCTGGGGTGGCAGATGGGCATAAAACCCTGGACAGACAGATAAAATCTTCTCTTCCTATTCCTGTGTCCTTCAGCCTAAGGGTGAGAGGTCAGGTCACGAAGTACTGACCCAAATGTGCTGTGGAAGCCTGGTAACTGATGCAAGAAAAAGAGAAGACGGCCTCTGATTCCAGTTCGTTTGCAGACAAACAGTTCCTCTGTGCATGGAAAATATTAAAACATGTTCCAGCTGTAAAAAGGAGGTTTTTAGATACAAACACATATTTGCATTTGCCTGATTCCACAAGAATTTATGAATCTGTTGCTGTCTCTCCCATGCCAGGAGTTGAATTCTGTCCTCAGTTTTGCTGGACAGCTCAGTGATTCCAGCAGTGACCAGGCCCTTCCCACCCACAAAATCAGACCAGAAAAAGAAGAGCACATCTGAACATAGCCCTCCTTATCAGCTGTGCTGTTGCTTGGACCTCCATCCTGTGATGGTGCCGTGCTGGGAGCTGCAGTGTGCAGTGGGGAACTCAAGCAGCACCTGGAGCAGCAGAAGGCACAGTCCTCCTGCTCCCCTTTCCTCTGAAGAACAATTTGGCTTTATGGCATGGTCCCCAAGCCTGGTCACTGGATGTCCCTCTCATGCCTCTCACATGCCACTCTCCTGCTTGTTGGCACAGCCTCCATGTCCAGGACTCCCTACTTGTTGCATCAAGGGGCAGGAATTTATTTCCCATCCTACAGCTTTCCCCTTGGATAACTGCAAAAATGCACAGAGCATCCAACAGACACTCCTGTACTCCACCCTGCAGCACCTAAATACTGTTTCAGATTTTTTCCTAAATATTTTTCATTTTGATAAATATTTTACATTTTGCATCAGCATTTCACTGGAGTCTGCTGTTTTGCATGAAGGAGCTGAGTATGAAAATGAGATACATTTCTGAATGCACTTTACCCCCCATTGATCCCTCTCGTCTCCTTCCTTCCCCTTTACTCAATCTCTTCCTAGTCCTTTCATGCTTTATAAAAAACATATGGTAACGACTTTTTACAGTAGGTTCTCTATCAAGATAACTCCACTCCAAGCTACACAGCTGTTTTAAGCTGCTCATGACTGAAATCAGAAACAAATGAGGTCAAGAAAATTGAGAGCAAAATACAAGACAATGGAGCATGTGGCAGGTTCTGTGAGCAAGAGAAAAAGAGCAACACCGCTAGATTTAAGTACAAACATTTTATGATCATAATAATATTCAGTCCAAGGGTACACTCTGGTCCAGTTGAGGAAGCAGATTCAAACCCAGTAAGATAATACATCCCTTTTTTTGACCTTCAGCTTCTGAGCTAAGTAAATCTGGACCTTATGGTCAGGACGGAAGCAGAAATTCCCGCTCATGTTACCAGCAAGCAGGCAGGTACTTCCCAGTCCCTCCTGGCTGTAGCATGGCTTCTCAGGGGAGTTTCCCACCACAGAGGGGGTTTCCACATCTCCTGTCTACTCATGAGAGCTTCCCCAGCTCAGGAGGCCAGACTGCTTCTGTGGGCAGGCAAGAGGGCAGGAAGGTGAAACGTACTGGAGTTTCTCTACACGAGAGTTGTCAGGGTGTGATCTGCTTTTAGCAAGATGATCAAACCCCATCTGCTGAGCAGCCAGCTGCATTTGCTAGAGATCATCTTCACCTGACACCTGTAGCAGTACGAGATCAGTCAGCCAGCCTGGTCTGAGACTTTGGTTGTGATAACAAAGACCTAAAGTTCCACTGGATCAGTGTTCAAACCAAATCCATGTGCCAATGGAACTGCTGTATGACAAAACCAGCAAGGCTACTGCTCTTACAGAGAAGACAGTTAAGCCTGGAGGCTCCTGTTTGCAATACTACCACCTAAAATATCTGTAGATATTCTCAACTCACAAGTCATCTAGAGCCTGAGCTGAAATTCCAAAGAAGGCAAGGGACAAGTCTGACCAGATTCAAAAGTCAAGATCTTAAAAGGCAAATATAACATTAGGACAACCCCTTGTCACTATTTTAAAAGCAGAAGTCCCTACTGTAATCAGGCTCTCTCATGAATCAGTTTTATTTATCCACTGGAAAGTAAAATTACCTTTCTAAAAACCTGATATAAATGTCCTAACAGCCAGCAGATTACATTGTAAGCACTATGAGTCAAAGTACATTATACTTATGAATCAGTGTTTTTCATTACTGAAATTAAAATTACCTTCTTACATGGATCTAGTCTGCAATCTAAATAATGGCTTCTTACTTTATCATGCCCTTCCAAGCCAATGCCAACTCCAAGACTACCATTCCACTCAGCCAAAAGCCACTCTGCCAAATTAAATCTATCAAACACTTTACTGAAGGTCAGTAGAAATACTGCGCTCAAGACTACTGGAAAATGCTTCACGTTAATACAAAACCTGCTCTGTTTTTTCACGGCAGCCACAATTTCCTGTGCTGGGGTTCTCAGTGCGAGCAGCTTGCCAAAAAACCAGCAGATGCTGCGATCTTACCTCCCGGGCTCAAGCAGTGGGTCAGAGCAACAAAGAGATCAGCAGCTGCAAATCCAACGGAAAGGGCAGAACTTCTTAAAGAAACCAAATGTTTTGTAGGGTGGAGGGACTGCAAAGCAGTTGTCACTGCAGACAAGGAAACTCTTCCTTTTCTGCAGCGCAGCTAGGCAAGCCCAAGAGAGGGAAGTGAGTGGTGACAAAACCCCATAGTGCAATAGCTTTTTGTCTTTATAAGGAAACAAAGAGTTTTCTGGTCTCTACCTCTTCCCCTCAGCTCTCCTCCAATAAAGGGCCAGCGCTTTGCGCCCCTTCCCCTCACTACCACTCTCGTTCGCGGAACACACACCCGCTCAAAACACTTCCTGTCTTCTCTGTAAGGGTAGCCACATTTGAGGCACAGAACTGCAAGGTCTCTCATCCACCAGGCAGGGCTGGCTGCCAGGCCAGGCTGGGGCAGAGCCACCAGGCATGGAAACTCCTCAGCACTGCCACCAACGTTAGACTGCCCTCCCTGTGAAAACTTTTTCCACGCAAGTGATTGGAATTTCCTTTGATGCAACTTGTGACCTTTTCATTATCAGTGTTCACCGCTGACAAAAGCTGGCTCCATCTTCTCTATGAGCTCTGATTAGGCTGGTGTAGATGCCAAGATCCCTCTCAGCCTTCTCCTCTCCAGGCTGAACAAGTTGAGCCCTCTCTCCCTGTTCTCTGACCTGTTGTGCTCCATCCCAGTACCATCCTGGTGTCTCCCTACAGTTTGTCCAGCCCTTTATTGAGCAGGGAAGCCTAAGAAAGAACACAGCGCTCCTCACACCACCTCACAACTGACAGGTTTCCCAGTGCACTGAGGGTCACATGTAAAAGTGCTCGATGGATGCAAACATAAACCATCTTTCAAGCCCCGACAATGCAGCATTGCAGAAACCTTAGATCTAAAAACACATCAAGAGAGAAAAGTTAATAATCAGTCCCACAGGGATTTTAAGAAACGTCCTGCCATAACAGCAAGATTCTTGCCACTTTCCACAAGCTGAAGAATCATCCTTCAGATTCTTCAAAAACTTCTGTTCTAACTTTTACCTCTGAAAACAGGCAGGTGAAAACAATTACCAAACTGTATGTCTTTAATGAAAAAGTTGTCATTCACCAGACCATGAGCTACATGCTGTTGTGAAGAGGTTCAAGGAAGCCCTTTCATGAACAAATCTCCATCATTAAGATCCATCCTTGAATCAGCATACATTTGCTTTCTTCAGAGGTACGTTGAAACACTTCCCAGGCATTTTTGTTTACTCACTTCTATTGAAAAAATACTTCCTCTATAGTATTTGATCTTTTCATAGGCTGTGCCACAGCTCCTCTTCTTTGTTTTCTGGGGTATTTTACACCAGCCTGATGGTTTGTCCCAGCTTTTTTCTTACAGATCTTTTCCAAAGCCTAAATTACTTTTGCTGGTGTCCATGACATCCCATTAAATGCTGCAGTGTCTTTTCTGAGATAAGGAAAAGGGCGCGAAAGGGATGTCAGTTCTAAGTCTAACATTCTACTTGCACAGGAAAACTGGGGTGGGTGTTTCCTTATCAGACATGTTTGCTTAACGCTCTTAGCACCCTCTCTTGAGTTGTTACACCTTATGCAGAAGGTAGGGGAGCGACTCAGAGTTTCCACCATGCATGGTATTTTTTATTCGTGTGACCTAGACTGAGCTCAGCACTGTGTCCTCAGCACTAATTCAATACCAGCACATCCCACAGGCACCAGCTGTGTTAAAGAAGTCTTCATACAAGCTTGGAAATACAGGGACAGCAAGGATGAGATTTAAAGTAAGATGTATTTATGAGGCAGACATAAACAAAACATATATTTAACACGTGGATCATTAATCCCTTTTTCTGTCTCATTTCAAGACCTGCTGGATTGTCACTGTATAGCTAATAATGCTGTCCCACCAAATATTATTAAACTTAGGTAGTCTTTAGATACAGCCCCAGCTGAAGCCCTGTCATGACACAGTATTTAAAGCCTGTACCGTGCATCCTTGAAGCATTACACACAGCAATTTTATTGGGCAGCACTGAAACATATTTCAGTGGGACAGTGTGATAGCTATCTGTTCCTGGTTAACTTGTACCTGTGTGGTGGGCATTGTGTTACTGCTGATGATGTAGGATTCCATGAGAATGATGTCTCTAAAGTAATTTCTTAAACAGGGCAGCATACTGCAGGCTATTACTATAGTACTGGTTTCCTAGAAGGGTGTTGAATTGTAGCTCTACAATATAAATAGCTTGCATTTTGCCACAAAGTATGCTTATGGCCAGGAACAGGCCAGCTGGTGTTAGGACAGGCTGTGCTGCGGGACTGAGTTAAATGTCCATTACTGTCCCACCTCAGAAAAACAATACACTTGACCTACAGCTTCAGTCTTAGGGCCAAAATATCAATGCAGCTGCTTTAAGATTTATGTGCATGAAAGGTAAAAAAGTTAAAGGAGAGGTGGTCCTCCAATTACAGGAAAAGACATTAGGAAATATCAAAGATGATTGTCTATAAATTAAGTACCATAAATTAGCATGCACTGTGTTCAATCACTTGCAGAGAGAGGACTATAATTGTTAACAGACCATGCCCCTGAGACACAGCTGAAAAGGTCAAAACCAATCTTTTCCCTACTGTTGTCACCACTACACCACTTCAAAAGTCTTGCCCCTTATTGTGCCTGTGCCTGAAGGGCCTTTCTTTCCAAGCACTTTTGGCAGTGCTGACACTTCCCATCTTGCTGCCTGTGTCACACTTCACTGCAGATCAGGCAGACTGTGTCACCACAGGCTTCAAACCCTTCCACGAGTTATCTCCTCCTTGCCACCGCCCCTGAGCCAGCCCCATAGCTCTGAGTGACAGAGCATTTTCACTTCAACCCCCTCACCTGCCAAAGGGCTCTCACCTTCCTCCTCTTCACACCAGGTGCCTTGGGGAGCCTTGGGAAGGGCAGAAACTGCCCGTGCTCTCCTGCCACGAGGCTTGGATGTTTCTTAGCAAAGTAAGTGACAACCCAAAAAGCAGACAGGAACCAGTAATCTCACTTCCACCAATGAATGGGAATTATATTAGAAGGATCTGGGCCATCTGCCTAAGAAGAGGCCCAGCAGCTTCATTTGACTTGGCAGTGCTGCATTCTGGCAGCCAGGAGGGGTTTGCAGGGATCCCCAGCTGAGGAGGGGATCAGTCATTTCCTTATGGGCACTAGGGCAGTGTATTCCTGGGGTGGCCGTTCCTGGCACACCCACCTCTGGGCACTCACGTTTACAACTGCCCACTGCAATCTCCCAAGAACTTTGCCCTCCTGCAGGCTGCTTCTGCTTCAGGAAATTACTTTCTCCAAAAGCCATTACTTTGGAAAATCACACTGATATGATGCGACATCTTCCTCACCACAGCTGATATGATCACAGGTTGTAGGCCACGCTCTGGGGTGGGAAGAGCATGGTAGGGAGCAGAGTGGGGACTGCAGCACAGATCTTCCAAGCTGAATGAAAGCTTCTTGTGGACCTTGCAAAGTGTCTGACTAAATAACAGCACAATTTTAAATGAACCCTTTGAGAGGAACATCCTGGTCCATGAAAAACTAGGGCAAATCAAAATAATGGAAATTATTTTAAAATTATCTCCTTTTAACAAATAATATTTTGCTCATATATAAGTACAGAGGAGCTAATTCTCACTACAGTTTGACGCTATCTGAGTTGCACCTTTATTTTGTGACTCTGTCCTTGTTCCTATGAAAGTTGGTGACACTTCCTGTAACCACTAGAGATTTAGGCACTGAACTGCCTCTGAATATGGACCCTGGGAACCTCAATGCTGTTGGAAGGTAAATGAGTCTTTGTGAAGCAGGAGTCATTATTCTGATGGCATGTGCTCAGGTGCCAGTTTGTAATTTGACCCACTGCTGGGTCTATGTTAGCAGGGTACCCTAAAATGCCACCTGTGATCTCTGCAGGAGAGAGAATACTACAGACTGGGGCTTTGCAGAATGCATGTGACACTCAGAGCTTTTACACTGTATTCTTCCTGCACTATATATGCCAGAAAAAGCCTTGAGAATGCACAGCAAAGCTGGATGATCCCATTGAACCTGTCACAACATGGATACTGGGGTCTGTTGGGGGTGGAATCATGATATCATGAAATATCTGAAATTTCATGAAATATCATGAAATATCATGAAATCTCTGGGTGCAACAAGAGCTTCTCACTCTTTGTCTAAATCTGTTCAAGCAGGAAGGAGTGGGGTGGCCAGATCTTTGCCTCCAGCTGGAGTCTGCCACCATGCCTTCCCTCCCTGAGAAACCTGGTCTCCAACCCTCATTCAACCACCACAGTCCATGGCAGGACACACCAACCCAATGGGAGAGGGAGAGGGAAAGGAGAGGAGAGGAGAGGTGGAAGGTGACGGCCCATGCCATGCAGACAGGTGTGAATGAAGGGAAGCCTGTGCCACACAGCAAATATGGCAGCTCTGAGTGCTCATCAGCAAAAAGACATTTTTCCTTTGTCGGGGAGGGACACCCAGGCTTGCATACTGGCAAGGCTGGAGAAAGAGGAATGTAGAAAGAAGTTCTGTCATACTGAAAAGCATGATTTTGGTAGGGTAATTCTCAGATCAGCAGCTCCCCAAACCTCACCCTTTCCCCTGGACCTGGGCACAGGAATGACCAGGAGGATAATGGCCTGTTAAAGCTAGGCCAGGAGACTGGTTTATGATTTCACATGCTTGTGCAGCTTTCAGTTTCCAAGCCCTATACTCAGTAATCTGTCTTAGAGTCTTCTAAGGAAATCTTTGTTTCAGTTTCACTACAATCTGTCTTATTGGTGAATCAAGATGAGCCACAAAAATCAAATAAGCTATAAGTAGACTGTTGTCACAAAGGAGAAGGCCACTTCTATCTAAGGGATACAACCTACAACCTTCCAGCCCAGGAAGATTTACACTCCCCAAAACCTGTGTTCAGGAGAGTTCCAAGAGAACAGCCCCCACTGGCAAAGTAGGGGACAGGGCAATGCCTGGTTGCTGGTCTTGGAGCAGGTTGTTCCCTCAGCAGAAGTAGACAAATATCCCTGTGAAACAAAAAGCAGGCAGCTCTTGAGGCCACAGATGAGATTTGAGCTGTTAGATTTGTTACCAAATTCCCAAATCATTTGTTTCAAAGAGATCTTCTGCACTGAAGTGGCTGAGTGGGTCTGAAAGGTTTCCTTGTGGCTCAGTCTCAGGCCCTTGCAGAGAGCTTAGTCTTACTTAAAAGTCATAAGGCATAAGATTAATTTCCTGCAAGCAGTCTGAACTTTGAAGGAGAGGCATTTAAGCAAGTAAAAAATGAAATAGCAGGGGAAAAAACACCCTGTAAAATAAAAGCAATGATAAATAAATAACAGGAAAGTGTACACCCCACTTCAAAATTAATAGGCTACGCCCAGCCATGAATTATTGATCAAAACCATCCATTTGCTGCAAAGGGGAGTAGTAGTGAAATATTAATAACAGTGCATGAGCTAATCTTAGGTTTTACTTGGTGAGAGAGTGACAAGAAGAGGTTGGAGAAGCCTGGCCACTGTCAGCTCCCAGGTTTGGATGCAGTGGGAGAAGGGCACACCTCCAAGGCTCTCCCAGGAAAGTGTGCAAGTCCCACATTTCCAGCAGAGACTGGCAGTGACTCTTCCCAGCTGATAAACCCATTCCCAGATGGATATGGGTCTAGAAGTGTCATTCATGGAGGCTGTTGCAACAATACTGTCTATCCTGTTTTTGGTAGTCCTACAAAAGAAAACCAGTGTCTTGGTTAGATCCTAACTCAGTTCAATGTGTTTCTTAGTTTTACTGGTTTTCTTTCGGGAAATAATTTTACTTTGTGATGGAAGGAAATACCTGAAAACGTGTCTTTGGTGGGTCAGCTGGCCAGAGGCTTACAGGAGTAAAAAAGCATGAGAAACAGATAGGAAAAAAAAAAAAAATTCTTTTTAATTACACTTGTCATGCCAGTTATTTTTGCAAAACTGTGAAGGAACAAAGTAATGATTTTTGAGAATCTTATGTGGCAGAAGCTGACTGGTGGTTAACCAACCTTTTCACATACTTTCAGCCTCAATCTCACTCCGTTTTTGGTGGGTCTGCTTTGACACAGTAGCAGAATGGGCTGTCCCAGGGCCCTGCCCTGCACAGGGTGGCTCTCACAGCCAAGACAAAGCTGTTCTGCTGCAAACTCAGGCACTGCCAACCCACTGCCAGAATTTCAAGTACCCATCTTCTGCTGCAAACCATGGCAGGAGAAAAAAAACCCCACGATTATAAATTACACTGCTCTCCTGAACAGCAGGCAGCTTTTTGCCAAGAAAAGAATAATTCCATTTCCTTTGGATCCAGATGAAAATCTGCACACAAATTCCTGTAGCACTGAACAAAATGTCATGTGCACGTGGGTTCACTCACATATCTGTCTCCTTGAACACTCTATCATTATGTTCTGACTTTATAGGTTTCTAAATGTTAGAAATTTTACATCCTAGGCTGTCTGCTCTGTGTTTATCTTAGTTTTCTTCTTTTTCTTCTCAGCTTTTTAAAAATCTGTATTCTTGTATATCTTCCTCTTTCTTTGGCATGTTTCTCTTTATTATTTCATTTTTCCTTTGCACATTTTCTCTATTTTTTCCACCTGCTTTTCCATCTACCCCTTGTCATTTCCTCACTCCTACCCTGGCAGCTTCTACTTGCTTGCTCTCAAGCTTTAAAGCCAGCATTCCTCATAAAATTTGTAACTGTGCTCAGAATCTCCATTTCTTGTTTGCAGCCTCTCACATACAAGCCTGGGGCCCAAGTTTTGCACTAGAACTGCTGCCCAGAAACACTTACAAGCACTTATTAGTTCCCTGTCAGGAGGGGAAATTTTGCATAACACAGAAGGAACTTGCTGGCTTTCTACAGCACATCCGAAAAAAAAAAAAATTCCCCCTGCACCGCCAAACCGAAGGGGTTTTGTTTCCAGCCTTGCCACAGTTGTGTTTGCAGAGCCAGTCCAGCTTCTGGAGCTGCATCAGGGGGACCTGTCATCCTCCTGCAGGTGGAGGGCGAAAGCCAGCACTAGGAAATCCATGCCCGGTGCTGGGTGGCAGCCTTTTGCTCAGAAGGAACATGTCCTGCATCTACTAAAGCTGCAGGAAGACAAAAAAAGATTACATTTTTTGCAAAAAATAAAAAGAGGGTTTTGTCTGGTGGAGGCATCATATGGAAATCAAACACAGGAGGGATCTGTCTACAACTATCTGAAAGGAGACTGTAGCCAAGATGAGGTCAGTCTCTTCTCCCAGGTTTCTTCCCTACGCAGGAACAGGCTGCCTAGGGAAGTGGTTGAGTCACCATCCCTGGAGGTATTTAAAAGATGTGTAAATGGGGCACTCAAGGCCAAGGTTTAATTGTGGACTTGACAGTGCTCGGTTTACCACTGAACTTAATGTTATCTGAAGGGTCTTTTACAATCTGTGATTCTATTATTCTATTATTCTGTGATCTGAGGTCAGGCTTTTCACAAAGGCCCTGAATCCAACAAACTCTTACCTGTTGTCTCTATTTTTGTAAAGGACTGTGAACAAATCTAGTCCTCATAATGTTTTTACTTAGTGATTAACTAGACTTCTGAGTCAGAGCTTGTATTTAGGATTAATCTCTTCCATGACACATATAAATTAAAAATACAAGAGGAAAAAGCTTTGGAAGGGGGAAACATTGCCCCCTCTAGCAATGAGAAATACTGATTATAGCTGGCACCAAAAAAAAACCAAACCAGTTATGATTCCTTTATATTCTCAGTGTCAGCATTGATTACCTCGAGTAAGCAAAAAGAAGCTTTTCCTTGATTTTTTTTGTTTATTCTTTTAAAATTCATCTTCCAGGTCAAAGACCTTCCTCTCCTGCTGGTCGGCGTTGATATTTCTTGGAAGATCCACTGAGATAAGGATGGAAGGGATGTGAATACAAAATCCCTGCAAGGCAACTGAAGGGTATCCACCCAAAGGCCTATTATCAAGGTGTCTCTCTCTAGAGCAGCAGCCAGGCTTTGACAGTAATGGTGGCCAAGACACAACTGAGCAAAAATTTGAGGCAGCCTGAACAAGTTTTAACAAACAACATATTTAGCACCTGACTAAGAATACAGTCAGGAAGACCCTTGATATTGAGATAGTTGTTAAGTTACAAATCCTACAGAAATCACATGTTACAAAAAAGAAGACCAGACTTTAATTTTGCTCACTGCTAGAAGTGAAAGATTCTTGAGGGAGCACAGAGAGATGGGAGATCCACCACTGGAAAGCAAGTACCACGGTGAAGTGTCAGACACGTGTCAGGTGCATGAGTTCGATCCCAGAGATGCTGCTTGTGTTGCTCCCTGTGGGTATCATCCAGGAGCTGCCTGAGCAGAGCATCCAGAGCAAATCCACAGACAAGCAGAGGAGTTCCTTGTTTCTGCATTCTCACTTAGCTGCTCCATTTTCTGTGCTGCTGTGGCCAATGCACACTGAAAGCTAATGAGGAAAAGAAATCAGGTGTGTTTTCAAATGTCAGAAGACTCAAAAGAGCCCCTAAAGGACTGTTCTTGAAAAAGAGAACAAAACTTGAGCTGGAGTGTTATCTAAAAGACAAACGTGAAACAAACATTAATTGCTCTTTTGACAAAGCGTTCAAGAGGCACAGGGGAAACTGAAATGTTAAACAATTCAGTAGCAAACAAAAACTCCACAACTATATTGATCTTGTGTGGGTGGGTAGGTGGGTGGTGTCAGGAATTGAGAAACCAAGGCCTTCCAGGAGAAGAGCCCTGTGCTATCCAAGTGACACACACAGTGGTCACTGTGCCTTCTTTGCTGTCACAAAGCATGGGAAAACCCCAAACTGTTCCAGACAGCTGCCCAAAAATCCCCTGTATAAACAGCACAAGAAGCAAGGCACAAAGAGCAAGTGTTTGGCCCTATTAATCTCTGCATCCCACTAAATAAATGCACAGACCATGGCATCTCTGCAGGTCACCCACAAGCCATCAGTGAAGTCCACTTTCCCAGGCACTCACTGACCAGAAGGGAACAGGGTGCACTCAACCCATCTCCTAAACCAAAACCCCAAAAGGGACAGTGTCACTGTCCCCACTTGGCTTTGCTGCCCAGTTTCCATTCCTCATTGTACAGCTGAGCGAGTGAGCAGTATGGCTTTGGAGATGAGCTCAGGCAGATCTGTTTAGCCACTTCCTGGATATTTATCTGTGCCTCATGCAATGAATGGCAATCTCCATCAACTCTGAGCTCAGCTGTTCCCAAACAGCAGAGATTCAGACCCCTGGACACACTGAAGATGAAGGAAATCTCTGCAGACGATACCACTGGCCAATGTGACCTCTAAGTCGTGACCTGTAAGTGGACAACTGGCCTGTATGGACAACTGAGGCATGGCCACCATCCCTGTCCCTGCCAGGCAGCTGGAGCTGTGCCAAGGACAAGACATGGGCATGCAGGGAGCCTGGGGCTGGGATTGCCCCAGTCCCATCTGCTGGCCACGTTCCCACTGAAGCACCTGGCAAGCACTGCCATGGGCAATATGCACAGACTGGCTGAGGAGTCCACCCCAAAACTTGGGACCAGGTACAGGGTGAAAATGGCCTCAGCCACTGTGAAGTGTTGGCCATTCTCCCTGGAATATCAAGCATAGAGGAATGTGTAATGCAGCTGAAATTTTTTTTCCAGAATGTTCCTGGGTGCTCACTTTTTCCTTCACATCTTTCTGTCTTCTCTTTTCCTATAGCTGATTTCTACAAAAGATCCTGGAGACTCCAGACTGTGGTTCCAGAACTGAAGAAAGACAGAGGAGAAGAAAGGTGGATTTCCCAAAGGTCTTGCACTCTGCCAGATGAGAGACAGAAGCAGGTAAGAGAAACCAGACATAACAGACAGACAGAAGAATGGTTTGCTCTACCACTGTCATTCAGAGAGCTGCAAAGTGTGGGAGAAAAGGAAGAAGCATCCTTACTTTTTATTTCAGTCCACTTTGCTAGCCAGGGCTAAAGGTCAGGCACACAGGAGGGGTGAATTGAGATAAAAAAGTAGCACAAATCATCAAACAGCTCAAGGCAAAGAGGGTTCAGTGTCAAGAGTGGCAGGAGCAGTCTGCCTGCTAGTTAAACTTGCTTTTTCTTCTTTAATGCTCCTTCAGGCATTTCTGTGTCTTTGGCCACCTGGTGAGTTATGACCTTCATGTGAGCAGCAATGAGTTTCTGACAGGACAGGAACTCTAAATCCTTTTCTAAGCATTACTCTGGAGAGTATCTAAGTTTAGGTTTAACTAGGTATGTTCTTCAGCTCTTCGCAGCATTACATATTACATGACTGAGTAGTTGTGTAATGAAACATCCATTTCAGCTGTCAGAAACACTGAACAGAAACACCAAACTGTAGCAGAGCCACCAAAGATCTCACACTGAAGAAAATCCCACCAATTTGCCTGGTTCCTCTCTCTCCTGTGCATGTGAGCTGTTCCTGCAATGGCAACAGGAAGAGGAAGAAAAACTGGGGTCTGGCTCTGATGCCTTGCAACAATCCCCCCCGACCCACCTCTTCCTGACTCCTTCCCCAGAGAAGTAAGACCCACCACACTCCTGAGCAGCACACTGACACTGTAATGCATCCCCAGCTGCACAGGGCACACTCTGTCTTGCAAATCCCATTTCAACAAGACGGTTTGCAGGTGCCTTTGCAAAGACTAGATTTAGGTTTTGTTTACATTTCCACACCAGTCTCAGCTGTATGTTTCAAGCTATCTTTCCTCCATTGCTGAAGAGCTGTTGTTTTTGATTGTAAAAGTAAGTGTACTTCCATAGCCCAGTGGAATTCCAGCACTGTGGACATTCTCTGCCCAAAGCCCAGGGATGCCTTTGCCAAGTCAATTTGTGGACACAGCACTGTGAGGACAGCAGGCACGAGAACCATGATGCTACAGCTACCCTATGCCCATGGATGTGTTCCTCCAGTGAGTGCAGGAGATGTAGACTCATGAATGGAAAGAAATTATTGTGCATCTACTGAGATCCCCTGCACCAGCTGCTCTGCAGCCTTGCATCAAAACTTCATGGCCTCCCTCCCCAGCACACAGATGCATTCTGCAGCACACCTGCATCCTCAAACCCCAGCTTTTACCAAAGGACATATTTTCAGCAGATCTTCCTACCTGCCCTTGCAAAATAAGTCATGGTTTAAGCAAAGGCTGTGTGCTTGTGGTTTGCATCAAAAGAAGCATCAAGGGAAGTGATACTCCCCCTCTACTCCACTGTTATGAGACCCCTATCCGTGCTGCTTCAGCTCTGGAGCTGGGACCCCTACATTAGGACATGAACCTGCAGGTACAAATCCAGAGGAGGGCCACACAGAAGATCAGAGGGCTGGAGCACCTGTGCTATGAAGACAGGCTGAAAGAATTGAGGTTGTTCAGCCTGGAGAAGAGAAGGCTCCAGGGAGACTTGCTAGCAGCCTCCCAGCACTTAAAGGGACCTACAAGACAGCTGGGGAAGAAATTTTCACAAGGGCATGCTTTAAGATGAAAGAGGATGCGTTTAGAGTAGATATTAGGAAGAGATTAATTACTGTGAGGTTGGTGTGGCCCTGGCACAAGGTGCCCAGAGAAGCTGTGGATGCTCCATCCCTGGAAGTTTTCAAGGCCAGGTTGGATGGGACTTTGAGTAATGTGATCTAGTGGAAGGCGTCCCTGCCCATGGCAGGGAGGTTGGAACTAGATGATGTTTAAATGTCCGTTTCAACCCAAACTACTCCATGATTCTGTCTAAAATTTCTGGGACAACGCCACTGCATAGATTCTGCGCACCTGGGCCAACACAAGAGATCCCACACATCCCACGACAAGAAAGTCTCTGAGAGGAAGGACAAGAGGATAAATACAAGGCAGATACATCGTGGTTAGCTACTAGGATTTCTGGTTGTCATTGGTTGCAAAGACCCATTTAAATATGTGCATGCAGACAGTGAAGGCACAGTACTGCAGAAATTCTGAGATTCTGAGAAAAATCTGAATTTGCTTAAAGAAGCTAGCTCAACTGAACTGCTGCCAACTTATCTATTCTACTTCTCCCATTCAAAAAAAAAAAAAAAAAAAGAGNNNTCATCGCCCAAAAAAAAAAAAAAAAAAAAAAAGAGACTTATTTCTCAAACATTTGTCCAAAAGAGACCTTTCACTGTTTGAAATAGAGGCCTAACTCTAACTATTGGTTGTTGTTCCTCTTCTGACCTTCTGCTTGTCTATCTTGGGCATGTAATTCTGAAAGGGGATGTTGACAGTCGACCCTGGGATTTAAGTAAGAACTGCATACACGGGCAAATACTTGGGCACTCACAATTTTGCAGGAAGCAAAGATTGTCAGACAACCACTGTAAAATTACAGTCTTCATCTAAGGGCTGCTTTTGAATTTGCTTGAAAAGGTGATTTCTCATCTAAGTGTGTAGCATTCACACAAAGTTACTGGGGCTCATTGGCATATCACAATATTAAGCCTTTTTAACTGAATGAATGCCCAAAATGAAAAGAAGGAAAGAGAAGGATGCTATTTGTTTTAAAAAGTGTGATTCATATTAACAAATATTTTGATTCCTTCTGATAGTAGAAACCAGAATTAAAAAGTGTCATCTATCCTGTAACTTACAGGAGACCTAAGGTAGATCTAAGGGATCTCTGGTAAGGACGTTTTCTCTCTCTAATTGACTACAAATCTCTTTCTCATTTTTAGGGAAGTACCTCTCCTTTGGTATCTCTTTTATGACCTACCAATCTCTCTGAGGAAAACAGGCAATGTAAGAACTGTGTTTGCAATATAAGAATAAAGAAACTGATAACTGCCTCATTGTGTAAAGCACTTACCATTATCAAGAAGCAAACTGTGCAAAATAGTATTTTTCTCTTGCAGAAATTTTTAAATTATTTGTCCCAAATGCCTTGTGGATATTGACACCTCAATACTACCCAAACCCCACGCTTCCTACTGACACACACATTCAAAACCAGTTTCTTTCTAAATAAAAGCTTTTTAAAGGTTGATGATGGTAATGAGACACATTCTTTCACGAGCATGGGAGACCTTCAGTGGGCTTAACCCTCTCCTCATCAGGAAGGGAGCAGCATAGTGGTTCTTCTTCTGCCTCATTTCTCCCTGGCATCATCTGTCCATGTGATTCCATGCTATTACTGCAACACTTCCTAGGCAGCAGACGCCCCAGGGATTATCATTTGATGGCACCTCAGGTATCCCCCCCCACCCCCCACAGGTACAGGGCAGCCTGTTCCCACAGTCAGAGATGGCTTCTTTGGAGGGACAATCCCACCAGACACCTGGGCAAGGCATTTGGCTTTGGTTACCTGGTGAGTGGGACACTTTCCTATGATTCTTGCTCTTTTTGGCAAGAGGAGCCAGGAGTTATCCTGCCTAGCTTACAACAGAGCACTCAGTGAGGACTCCTCCTGATGAGCTGGGTCCATGATAAGAGCTGTTAAGGGAAACTAGGTTGTTTTTTTTTTAAGAACACATAAACTACTTCATTTTAATTCATGGGGTAAAAAAAATGAACTGATGTTGCTGCTCATTGTATGTTTCTGCTCACACTTCCTGTGTTAATCACAGTTCTCACTTTGCTCATTAGAGCCAAGCTGACCAAGTCACTAGCATGCAAATGACCTCACTGTGACTGCAAAATGTAATCCAAGCTATTTCCACTTATGCTGTGCTCCTTTGCTGTTTTCTCTAAGCCTGGCTGAACTGAGATTCTAGAATGCCTGGATGTCTTAAACCAGGTAATCTGAAATTTAAGTTTTCCTTTAAAAACATGGACCTGGATACACAAGTGAGGAAATGGAAGAGTGAACTCATGACACTCACCTGTACAAAAAGATAGCACAAATATGGGGAGGGGAAGGAGAGAAAAAAATCATCCCTTTACAGAATGTCATGCAAACAAGGACTGTATTGA
The DNA here is from genome assembly GCA_013400635.1 of Hypocryptadius cinnamomeus. Taxonomy (NCBI): domain Eukaryota; kingdom Metazoa; phylum Chordata; class Aves; order Passeriformes; family Zosteropidae; genus Hypocryptadius; species Hypocryptadius cinnamomeus. Next base: position 54,309 of record VYZP01014253.1, read on the forward strand.
AAACAACAGGGCAAAAATGCTAGAAGAGTGTGCTGATGCTTAATACAGATGCTTCTGAATTTAAAGGTTGGGTAAAAGATGTTTAGTTTATTAAGAGATTTTGACTTATGACATAAATTTTTAAATTGTTTTTTGAAATCCAGAGAAGAATTTGTCTGTAAGACACACTGAAATCTCATCTTTGCAGTTCTTCCAACAAGCAAAAGAAAAATTACACCGACAACTTCCTAAAGTTAATCATTCAGGACCTTTTCTACATAAAAATCAGAGAATGTTCTCATGTTTCTTCACATAATCATGAAACATAGAAGTTGCTTCTAAAGATACTATTTTAAGGTATGTTTTCAGTGATTCAACTTGAAACTTCTGCTTAAGAGCAGACACTGGGTTTTGTTTCCTTGCTACATAAAATGATGACCATATAAAACTATTAAAGCAACAACAAAAAAAAGGCAGTAACTGGCTTCTTTTTCAGATTTTTTTCCCCACTCAATTCCTCTTTTACCCAGCACACTGGCTCCCTTTTACTAGTACACACAAGAAAAAAAAAATGAAACTTTTTGGGATTTTTTATCTGCCCTGAGAGGGATAGGCAATTCAATCCCAACATGGCAACAAGCATTTGTAAAAAGTTATCAAAACTGCTTTCATTTCAAGGTTAGGCAACAGAACAGCACGGTGACAGGAACTATAATGAGGAAAGAAATTCCACTATTAAAAGAAATATGGCTATTTCTGTCTAGAGGAACAAACACATTTTGTAAAGTACTCGGGTCTTGGAAACAAACATTTTTACCACTGCATTTACAGTGCTTTATCTTTGGGAAAATCAATTCCAGAATGACGCTGACCTCCTTTTCCAAATGCTTTTGGAGTTGCTGATTAAAATGTGATGTAAATGTTAAATCTGCTGCCACATAATTCTCCCCAAATATTTTGACACTTGAGTTTTAACCATGCTTTTCCATCTTGTGGTACACAGTTTAAATATGCTGAGAAGAAAAGACTCTGTATATGTAGGTGGGATGGAAACTTCGGAGTTCATCTGCCCAAACCTCATACTCAGTGGGTCACATTAAAATTCAATGCTGTGAGGAAGGAAACTTTTCTGATGTAAATGCATGCTTACTTAGCTCATTCCTATGAGTTCCCAGTTAAAATGGTCCACTTTCTGCAGGAAAGAGCTTGCAAGAACAAAATGAGATGTGTTGACCTTCTTCTGAGACTTTCTTTAAAGAGAAAGCCCTGCAAAAACAACCTCAGTGGCTTCCTGAAACAGCAGTAGTCAAGGGCATACAGTCACAATCTAATAAAGGACTACTAGTGCTAAAATGTCACAACAGGAAAGGAAGAGTAAATATTGAAGGTTCAATAATGAAAACCAACAAAGACACATCAATTTTAAACTAGGCAAATACATTAAATATTGATTCAGACTAAAACCCTAGCGGGGGAAAAAGGTATAAGGATGTTCACAATAGAAACTGATTAAATATGACTAAAGCAGATTAAAATACAAATTGGGGTTTATTTAAAACGCTGATTAAGAGGGCTGCTTTCTTCCCATAAGAAGTAAATGGACTAGAGGTCTTGTAAGTGAGAAGGAAATGAATGCATTGCAAATACTCAGAGTCACCAGGTTAAAAGGTAAAGGAGAAAGGAAAAGAGGAAGCCCACAGGCTGCAGATGTGTACATCAGGACTGTATTCCCATTCCACTCAGGCCATAAAGCCTACATGCAGTGGGATCAGCATCAGGGCTCTTGGCTGGGTCAGGGGCTCTGCCTAGAGGCAGCGCAGGCAGAGCCTGATAACAGCAAAATACTGAGAGAAAAGAAGTATGTTTTCTTTGCAGAGTCCACAATCAATTTAGAAATCCATCCTTTGAGTCTAACTTGTAACGCTGTTACCTATATGTGAATCTTCCAGTGCTCCCTATGTTGCCAATGCTAAAGGTCAGCAGAAAGACCAGCAGCATGGTCCTAGCTTGTGGGTGAAATTCATTCCATTTTGGTAACCCACACTGTTACAATTGGTACTTATTTCATCCATCCCTCAAAACTGAAACGTGGGTTCTCTAATAACAAGGAAGAGACTATTGTTTTGGATGAATGAATGCATTTTCCTGAGAAAAACCTGCTGGTTATCTATAAAACAAACAAACAAACAAATAAATAAATAAATCTGATTATTTAGCAGTAGTACAAGTTACACATGTGCCTGTGGAGAAACAAAAGACATTTTGCTCTGAGCTTCTCCCTTTGATCTCCAAGCATGTGCTCCCACAAAACCCTATGTTCCCTGTCACTGCTTCTTTCTCTGAATTTGAATGGATGATCAGAGGGCAAGCATTTTCTGAGGACTTATTTTTTATCAAGGGCTACCTGAAGTGTGCGTTGCACATGGAAAAATTCAGGAATTGCAGATCCATCATGGAGATGGGGATGGGCTGTGAGGGAGAAAGCATTAATGGCCAGGAAGCCCTGCATGCTGCAGTAATGTGGTAAAGGAAGTCTTATCTGAGTTTCCTTCTTCTTATATCCTCAGGAATAATGTGTACAGCACACTCGGTTGCTGGACTGCTACTATTGCTGATCCTCTCATTCACAGTTACTACATCCTACCAATTGTGACAGGAATACTTTGGAAGCAGCTGATGGCAGCAGTAGCATCCCAGCAGCCACCCAAGACACAGCTCCAGTGGAGATCAATGACAGAGACTGCTGGGGACCAGGCCATAGACCCTCCCATGTGTCTTGTCACACCAGACTCCTGCTGAGATGGCAGTGCCATCATCCACCTGCTGTCATGGCCCTTGCCATCACTGTGGGAATGTTCTGCAAGAGAAAGTGGAAAAGGGCTCCTTTCCCACCAGGGAAAACTCACACAAGCCTTTGAGTGAGATGGTGGTTTAAGCACAGCTCTTGTAATTATCTTTTATGCTGGAACAAAAAGAGACAGGCTTTGATCCTGCAGACACAAAGGCCACCTTATTCCTCTCATCTGAAAGGAGAATAAAACCAATCCCATGGCAGCCTGGAAACGTTTGGCCAGAAATCCACATAAGAGCAAAATTTCCTCCTCCTTGTAAAATACAGGATGCAAAAGTTCCTCAGGGAGGGAAGTCTAAGTCACACTCTTGTACTGGATTCTACATTTACCTGCAAGGGAAGTCTGCAACCCAGCATTTCACTGTCAGCGGCAGGAACACACGCACAATGTTTCATTAGGAGAATTCTGGCACCCTTTGGGTATCCTCCTTGCCTTCCTGAGGCTGCCATCTTCAGTGCATGCAGCTACACGTGACCAGCGCACTCAGGAGCGTGCCTAGGTTTGGATGCTCACCCCAGCTGTACCCTGACTCCAAACCCCAAGGCAGACATGAACACCCCTGTTCCACCTCCCAGAGGCAGGGGTGTCAGGGTGGCACGTGAGGTGGCACCCCAGCCCCAAGCACCACACAGGGGAGGGCAGCTGCATGGTGCTGACACAACCATTGCTACTCCTGCCCAAAAGAGCTCACAGCCCAGCAGGGGAGAGCCCGTGGTTCCACATGGCACACAGATAATGTGCTGTATTTGTTTGTGGTGACGTTTTCCTTTCAGCCTCGCACCGCTAAGTACAAAGGCCAATGATGAAATAAATCACTCGGGCACTGTATTGATCCTTGAATGATGATTACATAAAGAAAAATGTAAATGCTGTGGTGTATTAAATAATGCCTCTCTGGTACCTATTAGGCATGTTGCAGCAATGCCTTTAATTTCATTTACACAGCTTCTTTGGAGGAAAGACATCCAAATTTTCCCCTCAGCCTATTCCACGCACTTTACGCAGTGGAATACGTGCAAAGGAAGGAGAGAAGCAGAGGAAAGAGGGAAATTGATTGCTGCCAGCCTGGTAGGGAAACGCTAACCTTGCAGGCAGGAGACAAACAGCAGAGTCATCTGCAACATGCAAACTAGCTTCTTCATCTCCATAGTGAGGCACAGGAAGTGCCCTTCAGAAATTTTAAAAACGATTACAGCTGTAAAGGAGTTGTCTTTAGTGGGACCCTGTGGACACAAGTGAATTTAAAAAATAAATACTAATATTAAATATATGAGCCAAGCATTCTTTGACAGAAAAAACTATAGTGGGTGATCAGTGTTCTCAGAACACAGATGCAGACTACTCAGCAGTTCCTAAATGCAACCTCAAGAGAATATTTTCAGTTATCAGAGATGCTAAAACTGCGTCCACTTCAGTATCCCACCCTCACCCCTGTCCTCTCCTGTTTCTCTCTTTACCCTATCCCGCATTTGTCAGTCACTCTTAAAAGACTTTGTACCCAGCTAAAATTTCTATCACACTGTATCAAATGGGACTTGCTTGAATGAGGACTGCCGTGCCAGGCCTATTTCTCAAAGTAATTATATAGCCGAGATTAATTTGAAAAGGTTTGCCTCAGCTCGGCCTGGCTCGCACGAAGAAGCGCCAGCTTTACACCTGCTACCCCACCCAGCACAGTCCGCGGCACCGCTGTGCTGGGGCAGAGCGTGACACCGGCAGCAGAGCCCTGCTCCCCCCGCTCCCCCCGCTCCCCGGGCACGGCTCCGCACCGCGCCC